>MEJB01000017.1:2528636-2683010 GCA_001752375.1 Rhazya stricta
TGTAGACAACTTAGACCTGAGTGTTGGTGTGCAGATGGTTTTATTTTTCTATGTGCAATTACAGGAATTTCCTGCTACATTCTGAGTTGTTGCTCATATCTTATCTGAAATTGGTCTGACCACAAAAGCATTTGCTCTGGTTTAAGTTCTAGCTTTCTTCGAAGTTGATATATAACTATTTTCTTCTGTTTTTATTTTGAATTTGTTGATAGAAGTGAGAGTGTGAAGAAACAAATAACAAGGGAAGATTTGTGAAAAAATAAACATGAAACTCATGTTACTATTATATAACTGTTAAAGCAAAATATAATTTTGAACAWAGCCATTAGTAATAAAGTAGTGAACAAGTATTAGGTCAACTGCCATGACATTGGGTAGTCAACTCCTGCTTCTTGATTGGTGATGCTGCTGAACCATTCAAATAACTTTTACTGGAAGTTTTAGAAAGACATGCAAGGATTATGTGTGTGGTATATACTTTCTGAGGAAGATACAAGAACTCTATCTTGATCAATGTTTAATCCCCATAATACCTCTCTTTCACACATGGACACAGAACACAGATACATTCATATATGGGATTATATGTAACCATTATGGCATGGATCTTCCATTTAGCTGCTTTACAAACTACTATTGTAAGGTTATTCCAYAACTTTTCCTACTCTCCATTTATATTTTGTTAAGTCAGTCCTTGAATCTCATTGCATGTTCACTTACTTTCCTGAGATTATTTGGAAGCTTTTCTTTGTCTTTGTGTTTGATTCTTTTTATTATTGAGGAACTTAGCCATCTGAATTTGATTAAAATTAAAGATTTACAGGACCTTTAAAAGTGAGAATTCCATAGTTGGATGTACATCYTTATTCATTATACAAGACTTTCRTTATGCTTGWTTTAGTTGCCAGAATGTTTCTGATATATTTAGCATCTGCTGCTATTTTGTTTTGCAGAGTTCAGGTTTTTGAAGAGACTTATACTTGTCCACGGGCGGTATTCATACAATCGTACAGCTTTTCTTTCTCAGTATTCCTTCTATAAATCCCTGCTAATATGTTTTATCCAGATCTTGTAAGTTTCCATGAATTAAACCACCTTAAGTTCCGGACTTATTTTGGTTATGTTGGATGTTATCCAGTTAGATTTTCGTTTTTACTAATTTGGGAATATTTTCAGTTTCTCTCTAGTTTCAGGTGTCTCAGGAACCAGTCTTTTTAATTCCATTAGTCTGATGGCATATAATGTCTTCTACACTAGTATCCCTGTTTTAATGAGCGTTCTGGACAAAGATCTTAGTGAGAGAACCGTAATGCAGCATCCCCAAATATTGTTTTATTGCCAAGCAGGAAGGTTTGGATTTTAATTTGTCAAACTAAACTATTCTTTTTGCATCGTTGTTCCTCCCTTCGAATTTCTTTAGGTGTTAGGATGCTTSTTACTCTGAAGTTTCTTTATATGCGATTTTCCTTCTTTCTTCTAACATCCAATCATGTTGGCAACAGGCTTCTCAATCCTAGCACATTTGCTGGATGGTTTGGACGGTCTCTCTTTCATGTAAGTGCCTCCTTTTGAACTGATATGGATTTGAAATAATTCAAGGAAGGAATCAATTATCTGTTCTGAACTACAGTGTTAGGGGAAAAAAAGGTCTCTCAAGGAGGATTTGAAATCCACTCTACTAAAGCTATCTCAATGTCTAAGGTGGATTTCTAATTGATGGATTTTAAAGCGGTTGAGATTACTGAAGTCTTAGATTGATTAAGTTAAGGGTTGAACATGCAATAAGTTAGATCATCCAAGCAAGTTTGAAGAGTTTGATTTTGTAGATCTGAAATCCATTTGGGTCTAAACACAGAATTTGTTGAATCCTGGTTGAGACATGCTATATCAAGTGCAACTTTTTGTGAAATGAATGTCTTCAAACTCTTAATTCTGCCCATGATTTTGTTATGTAAATCTCAGGGTTTGCTTTGAGGGCAGCTAGGAAGATGAATAGTCTGCCATTTGATTTGCCACTAGCTATCAATATTAACCTTAAAAAATTAATGTTCTATCAATAATATTATTGGCCCTGCTTCAATAAAATATATGCGCACTTTATGTTGCTTTATCCGTAATGCTTCATTATCATTTGAAGTGGACAACATTTTGTAACATGTCAAAATTGGATTGGTGTAGCAAAAACAGGTGATGGGGGGACTATTTTAGGTGAACTAGTTGAATTTTTTATTATTTTATTATTATTATATCTAATAAAACATGCAATTATACAGGTTAGTGGCTTTTAATTATGCTCAAAAAGTTTCTGATTCTTGTTTTATAAAACCTTTCATGTCAATTTTATGAAGTTCATTATTATCTCATTGGTTTTTAAAAGCACTTGGTTTTACATGGTTTGGTGTTATGTGCAGGCAATTGTGGTGTTTGTCATCAGCATACATTCATATGCTTTTGAGAAAAGTGAAATGGAGGAGCTGTCWATGGTTGCACTTTCTGGGTGTATTTGGTTGCAGGCATTTGTTGTTGCCCTGGAGACCAAGTAAGTTCCCATTCGAATTCCCATGCTGGGCATACTTAAAGTGAATATGAGCATCTCCTAGTACATTCTACTCGGTTTATTTTCTCATAAATAAAATTTGGTAAGGTTCTTTTCCTGTGCTGGGGAGCAAATTTGCTTTTGTTCTAATTACAGCAGTCTTAAAGCCAGACATATTCTGGTCACTTACCTCTATAGTTATATTCATGAAACAAAATAGATTCAATAGCTTATGCAGACAGCTATGAACTAAGTTTTCAGTTTACCAATTTTACTAAATATGCTCGTCAGATTTGTGGAATTAGTTTTAGCGCCTGACGTTTCAATTGTATGTTTTACAGTTCCTTCACAATATTGCAACATCTTGCCATTTGGGGAAATCTGGTTGCATTTTATGTGATCAACTGGATTCTCAGTTCTCTGCCATCGTCAGGGATGTACACAATAATGTTTCGCCTTTGTAGGCAGCCATCTTACTGGATTACTATGTCTGTAAGTTTTTTGTCCTCTATTCTCTTTCTCATTTCCTGTTCCAGGTACACAACTTTCACAATTTGGTCGATCTGTAGATGTCAGTACAWGTTGTCTATGTTTCTCCATTTGTAACATTTTTTTTCTAGTGGATCAAAATGACAGCCCCTGAATATTATGGATATTAAAACCTTCTATATTTTCAGAAGTTCAAAAAAAATGTTTCCAGGTAGTGCTTGCTTATTTAATTTTTTAACTCATCAAAATTCTGCCAAAAAGGGGCTAAATGTTTGTCTTAGATTATCCTGACAATCTTTGGGAGTTCAATTCCAGAGTTTGTCCGKAGGCAATTTTTTATRGCTTGTGCGCTAACGGAAATATAAATKATTTCCGCTCATTGTTATGGCTGGTATTGGTCCGGTGCTAGCTCTAAAGTACTTCAGATATTATTGCTTGTGCGCTAACGGAAATATAAATCATTTCAGCTCATTGTTATGGCTGGTATTGGTCCGGTGCTAGCTCTAAAGTACWTCAGATATACATACAGACCAAGTAAAATCAACATACTTCAGCAGGCTGAACGCTTGGGGGGGCCAATTTTGTCACTGGGAAACATTGAGCAGCAGTCAAGATTAGAGAAAGACCTTTCTCCATTATCAATCGCACAACCCAAGAACCGGAGTCCGGTGTATGAACCTTTACTATCAGATTCTCCCAATACCACAAGGCGGTCCGTTGGATCAGGGGCACCGTTCGATTTCTTCCAGTCACAATCACGATTATCTTCAAGTTACGCAAGAAACTGTAAGGACAACTGATATCCACAGTGAAAAGGTACTCACAGCAGCAAATTACTTCCTTCAGCAGGAGTTTGTTTTTGGATCAGCCAGCACTGTATTATCCTATGTAGAAGTTCTGGAGGATCCTTTTCAAATTTTAGATATAGCCATTACTCATAGGTTCATTTCTTCCTTGCTTGGAGCCTAGATGGCAAAGATTAGGAGGATTGAAAATATGCTTTAACAAATGTGAAGAAGGCATTGGATCAACAATGTCCTCATTTACAGTAGTGCATTTTAGCATTTGTTTCTTATGGTCGAACTCATTAGTTACTCTTTTGTATACATGGAAGAGCTATTTGAGGACGATCACTGGAGAAATAAATGTTAGGTACGGCTCTAAGTATTTTAGCTTTAGCTTTACTTTTTTACGATTTGAAGAAGTGGGATACTCTACTTTTTGATAAATGTTAAATTTAGTGTGATATTTTATTTAATTTGCTATATATTTGCAATTATTTAATTAATAAGTGTTTATACTAACATTTGACATCTTACTTCGATAATTATCAGTTCAAAGTTCCAATATTTTTTTCAGTTCTGATTTTAATGGTTGAGATAATTATTTATTATTTTAACTTAATGTTTCCTAAACATGTATTACATAAATAAAATATATCAAAAAGATACCATATAAATGACATAAAAAGATAATCTTTAACCGCAGCATTCAAATTTTTAAACACAACCTATCTTACCTTTTCAGTTTAATTTCTATCTAGATTCTCTGTTGTTTTTCCTTGATTTTTGGCAATATTTGATCAAATCTCACAATAGTAGACCARTGGGGGTTCAAATAATCAAAMATTTAGCAATAAGAATGGTATAATTGTAGATTATTATGGCTTTGCCTATCATATAATCTTTGAAATCATAAAATAAATTTTGCTACTTAAAGAGAGTTGATCCAACACTGTTTATTACTAATAGCTGATCTTTGCAGATTTTTACAACTAAAARATACTACTATAAGAATAAGAAAYAAAGAAATGCAAGAAACTTTCTAAGAGCCTCCTCTCACTATCAATACCATCAACACAGGCCTATGCATAAGAATCAAAAGAAGGGGGGAAAAAAGATAGGTTTATTCATAATTTATTACCATAAAATAAAACAAGAGGGTGAAAASAGAAGCAAAGGCCATCACCAGCGTAACTATATTTTTCACAAGTGAAAAGACCTGAGGCCATCTCAATGTTCAAAAAGGAAAAGAATCGACTCTTCTTCTTTCCAGAGTAGAGCAAGATGGAAAAGTTTCATTTACAGTCACTCCTCAAGAACATGAGACCTATGATCCATTTCTTCTCATACAGMGAACAGAATCTGTAAAAGATTAGTGCTAAATGATTTACCATGTCATAAGCTTCTCAAAACTCCACCGCTAAAGGGAACTACCAGAAAATTAACATTTCAAAAACCTCTCGAAGGCAGCTGCATCATAAGAATATGAATTATTGCATTCAGCTCTTCTTTGTTTTCACAGGAACTCCTTTGTACACTTTTACTTTTTCCTTCAATGCATCACGTCTAGGCCGAGCAATCTTGTTGTTGGGATCAAAAAGCATTACTTCCTCAAATGCCTTAAGAGCAGACTTATAGTCTTTCTTCTTCTCATATGCATCACCGAGATTGTTCCAGGCTGTGACATAACCTGGTTGAAGTTTTACAGCATTCTCAAATTGGGTTATTCCCTTCTCTACTTTCCCATCAAGGACATAACTGACACCGAGGGCATTGTAAACCTGTAGAAAATAGTAAGAAGAGCATATGCATGAGATTGGACATGAACTATTGGTTACTTCATTTTAATTCCTTGGTTACCCGACCTTCTCTTGTTCTACTGTATAAAATCCAATAATTGCTTGTATAACTTAAAAGACCAGGGAATTTAACAGAGGCCAAATTTTAACTTCAGATGTAAAAGAACTAAAAGACTTGTTTTCCAACTCAAAAAGGTAGAAACATTTTGATTAAGTCACTTTCACATATTGTACAGTTAAAGGTAAAGGCATAGACATTATTAAGTATTAGAATGTATAGTGATAAAGTTCATACTTGTGCAAGATCCTGATCATCTCCATCCCATTTATCTATTGCCTGAAGCAAAAACTTGGTAGCAGCTGGATAGAATTTTCTTCTCAGCATCACGGCTCCAAGTTCAAAAAGCTCTGTTGCACTTGCATCACCACTTCTAACTTGCTCCTGAGATTCATACAGCAAAACTAGTATGTGAYTGAGAGAGAGACAGAGACAGAGTTCCATCGAACCATAAAATGAAATCCAGGAGAAAACAACAAAGAAAAGAAAAAAGAAAAAAAAAAAGACAAACTCAAAACAGTAAGAGTGAAATTCAAGTACAAAGTGGACTATTTAAAGAGGAACATTTATATCTTTTGCTGTGCATAATGTTTTTGAAGCAAAATAAAGATTGTTGGCATTAAAAAAATTTAGGCACACATGGAAGTAGAGGATCTTTGTAAAGGATCACTCTACTTCAARTTAGTGAACTTTGACTTTCTCAASTATAGGTTCATTCTACCAGGTTATTTGGACCAGAAACACTTCTGTCATATAKTTGGGATCTGTATACACAGTGATAGTTCAGCAAACTGTARTCTGTCCAACACTTCGTGTCWTATTTTGGGGATGAAGAAATAGTTTCAATGACAAAACTGATTCCCTACTCAGTTCCTAATCCTGCACTGTCCACTAACAAAATGAGGTTCAGTATTCATTCTTATGTGGTTTCTGGTGAAGCCACATCCAAGTTCCTATTTCTTAAGCAACCGTTTCAATGACGACTATTTCTTATCATTTGGTTCTTGTGAACTTTCAAGCTTTCTGTTTAATTTAGTTTCTCATTTTTCTTAAACCAAGGGTTCATCACACAATTAGAATTTTCTGTCTTGTCTTAAATGAAGGATTTATAACATAATTTGAAGAATTACATAGCACGATTTGGGGAGGTGGGGAAGCCCATGCAAGTTTAGTTCCTAAATGAGATGAGAAAGTTGAAAGAAGTGAGGGAAGATTATACACTCTCCTAATGGCCAGAATAGTATGACAACTCTTCTTATTCCAGGAGTAATACCCAAATAAGTAGCATTTTCATTCATATTGCCAGATCTTTTATKGGACAATAAATCGCCAGAGGCAACACATAAATCACCAACCAAAAGTTTAAGTGCAGGTTTCCTGATGTAACAGTCTAAKACTAGTGAAATCCATAGTCACCCATGCTTCCATCAATAAACTCATGTTATACCAAGTTGTAGTTCCAGGATATTATGATATACCAATGTATAAAAAGATTCAAGACCCCTTTCTCTGTACATGAAGAACTAGTAACATTCAGCAGAAAATCGTGTATCAATAACTCCTTATCTTAGTTGACTGCTAGTCAGGTAAAAGGTTCAGTCAAATATTTTATCTCCTGGTTTATGGACCAGTTTTGTTTCAGAAAGGAAGAGAAATTGAAGAGGCACTCACTTGCAATTCCTTTGCAGAAAGATCAAGCTCTCTCCGTACAAGAACTTGACGAATTACAAAGAAACTTCCAACCCCAAGCAAAGCCAACAGCAAAAGCAAGTAGGTGAGTTGAATTCCCAGTTCAAATAACTCACCAACTTCATAAACTGCATTTACACTGACACCTTCGCTTGCAAGTGCCACTTGTGCAGGTGCCAACCATGAGATTGACCCACAAGACAAAGCAGAAATATAAATTAATCGTCTTTCCACATTAGTAACATTTTTCTCAATTAGGAGGTCATTTGAGAAATCTGCAGCAGCATAAGWAATTCATGTTTTTAAGTTCGTCCCAGACTAGTGGCAGCAAGATTAAGCAACAGAAGAAAAACCAATGCATATGCTAGATGAAAATTTATGATGGTTCAAGAGTACTTCTAGTTCTTCCATAATGATTATTTGGCAGGTGGAAATGAATCATCCCAATTTACTACTGCTTGCTATAATGAAATCATACTTTTAGGAAGACAGAAGAAGAAAAGAAGGATGATAGTGGACATCCTTATCCTTCTGGTGAAATTGGTTAAAAGGTTTGCAACAGTTCGAGAACAGGGCCAAAGGTTCATCTTAGTCTGTCCCCCATCAACGGGATTCATTGACTTGGATTATCTACGGAAGGTGTCTAAAACATAAAACGTGGAGCTAAATAACATCACCACAGAAGCAACTGAGTATCCAAAGGGAGTTACCATCTAGTCTCATAGCTGCAGAGAGTGCAAAGTTTCTCGTTTTCCTTCCAATTATCTGTGCGCATCAAAGATGAAAGGCAAAGTCAGAAGCTAAACAGTAGTATTTGTGATTCATATTAGTAGATGGATCTGTTATGTAACAAAGATCATACGTGGCGGTTATTCATATAAATTGAGAGGAAATTTCAAAGAGCACGTTCTTATACAAGTCTCTCTTGTATGGTGTACATGGGAAATTTTTTGAAATTCATCATCATCAAATGCAGAGGAGCATAGATTGCACACAAAATTTAAAAAGTAGCATAAAGCATGGAAGAGGCAAAAAATTTCAAGCACACGCTCACTTTCTTAGTCAAACAATTCTTCAGAAATTCTCCACTAATTATTCTACGTTTCTGAACCAAAACAGGTAAAATCAAGGAAGTGACTGCATAATTTGAAGAGATTGTTACAATTCTAGTGATCTACTTGTACTCAATCCTTGTCGTAAATAGAACCTGTGATTCAAAAAGCACATGGATGATTATTTGATTTTTTCCATATGTTTACACCTTATTCTACAATAGCACTTCCTTCCCCTTCTCTCAGGTAAAGGATTTATATAGTATCAACAAAAGTTAACCTCTAGAAAACAGATACTGCAATCTATTCAATGCCAACTACAAGAGAAGCAAGAAGCTTCTGGCTTGCCTTCTAGCTAGTTATAGTCTTTTAGCTTATGCAGTGGTCAGCCTTTCTACATGCATGAGTAACCTCATTTCAGTTTGGCTAAGCAAGAATATCTTGTTGGTGGATTTTCTTGAGGAGAGAAGAGGTAGAAAGGAGAATCTCAAGATGGATTTAAAAGTATTTCACTTTTGCCTCTTTGCTTAAAAAAGGTTAACTTCGTTTCTTGTTCCTCTTAGCCCTTTCTGTTGGAAACGGCTGTTCATCATTTTAGCAGAATTTCAACAATCAAATATTTAAAACAAAGAATAATACAAGGTGTTTTCAGTAAGACGTTGGATCAACCATCTACGTTTGGATATGGACACAAACTTGTTGGGCATTGTCTCCAATTGACAAAAGGATGAACTTCAGAACATATGGGTTTGTTTAKTGATTTAGAAGACTAACAGTTAACTAAGATCGCAATTTTGTTTCTTCCCCATAGAACGAAGAAGCCTTTGATTAACTATACACAGATTCCTCCACTCAACTCAAGAGAATGAATTTGACAAATTCCATCATTCGCGAGTCCACCAAGTATCGTTTTCATTTCAACATCACCACAAATCGAACAAAAAGCACCAGAAACCAATAAAATTGCGAATCTCAACAGTCCATGATAAACGAATTTCTGGAACCTAAAACTAGGAAAAGAATCACAACTTAGCGGTTATCTCCATATAAATCCATAAGTAATAAYAAGTGCGGAATCCACTCTCCCACCCKACCCCCCACCCAAAAAAAAAAAAAAAAAACTAAATAATGGAAAACCAGAGCTATAGTATAAACAAGAGAAACCAAATTATAAGAATATAGACTGAGACTAACCCGAAAGGAGAGCTTTGGAGACCTGATATTCCCCATTTGGAGTCTGCATGGCCACTGAAAAGAAGCTGAGAGCTCAGAAAATATAGTCCCTTTATGGCGTGGATTTAGAACTGGGTGATTAAGCAAGCTGCTACCACTATGCAGCCTTGGAGGAAACTGTTGTGAAGTTGGTGAAACCGAGGATTGAACTATCATCAGCATTCTCTTCTTCTACTTCTGCTTCTGTATATCAGTATATGGATGACTCTGTTAAACTCTTCTTATTTTTTTTTTTTTTTCCTTGAAGACTGAGAATCTTGGAAGCATTCAGTTTAGTTAAAATCATCCGCTACTGCAAGGATCATTCTTGCAACAAGCGTAACTGTTTCAAGATAAAGTAAGTTTATCTAAACCGGCCCACAAAAATGGCCCTAGCCGACCATCTTTTTTTCCTCTTTTGATCTCGTTCTATACCTGGACCGGCTAACTCTTCTAGGCATTATTTTTCTCTTTCTTGGTTCAAAATTTTGTGGTTGTGGGTGATTCGGCTGATGGTGGGGTAGAGCAGCACATCTGGTATGGGCCAAAATCAAAATTTGTAAGTATTCTGTGGGGAAGAAAGAACCATCCTTTTCCAGCATTGCATTTGAGATCTTTCTATTGAGATTTGTGGACTATGTAACCAAATCATTTTTCAGTTCAGGAATGATGAAATTATTCGGATTGCGGCTGTCCATTATAAATAAGTACAATCTATACCCATTTGAATGACATAGATCCCTTATTTTAAAATTCTTTTTATTAGTAATACAAATTTAATTAGTTTCAACCATTAGATTAATAATAAATTTGCAGTATTATATCTATCAATATGTAAACTTATATCTAGAATATCTTTCTAGATATTCAAACACATGTAATAATTATATAATTCATTTTGACATTAAAATAGTTATCCCGAACCTTCAACCTCATTTTATATTTATCTGGTATGAACAATTATTTGCCTTCAACCTCATTTTATATTCATCTGGTATGAATAATTACTTATGATCATCGGACCAGTAGCTTGACCATTCCCGATGAGAAGTTTGAAGAATTGACTACTCCTCTAATCTACTTCTGTTAGATTTTAAACTCATATAAGGCCAATGATAAATTTACATATTGTAAAATCATCGAAAAACCAATCTGTGACGAGATATCTCAAACCTCTTCAATTCGTTTAAAAGCCTAATTCCCATGTACGTGCACAAAATTATAATTGTAGTTAAGAATGAAACTGAATTAGGTCGAGAAGCTACAAATTCCCATAGTTATCTTTAGGGATTTTGGGGTTTTGATGGGAAGGTAGCAGCTTTTAAGTTCTAATTTTCAAAGGAATATCAAGAAAAGAGGAGGTAACCAGAACGGGTTATTGGATAAAATGAAGGAAAACTCATATTCTTATACATAAAATGTTCTTGTCTAATCAAGCACCTAATAAGAGCATATAAAGCATTATTTCCATAAGAAAGTTCATGTACCAAAAAATGTGTAAAATATGGCACATACAAATCAACATATAAGCCTTCACTACCAGCATCAGACTAATCTGCAGAAAAAACAAACCGTAAATATATTTGCAGATATGTTCAGAAATATCATCCTACTGCAAATTTGGTTGCAAGAAGTACATAAAAAGCCAGCAATCCAAAATTATCATATTTTGCTCTCTGTTTAGAAAGCAAAATATGATCAACACTGCAGGAGTCTTCCAATTCATTCTTGCATTACAGCCAACCCGAATACATAGGATCTCAAATCTTTACTCCACTCCACCTTTGTCCAAAAACTTCTAGCTGCTCGACTGCCATGTCCTTCCTGAGACAGACAAAGAATACGCCATGAATTCACTACCACATATGTGCAAACCAGATGATGAAAGGGGAAGAGAATAGCGGCATAAGCTTACATGCTAACTCAAGTTCGCCTGATGGTGGCTCCTTATCCATGTTTCATCGAGGAACTATCCTGCTGTCGTAGAACAGCGAGACAAGTCTCAAGGTGCTCATGTGAAAGCTGAAAGCTGTTAGGAAATATAGCATAAAGGGTGAATAGCTTAACAGAATGATCTTATTATAGACTCAGACATRAACAAAGACTATCAGAGAGAATTAAAAATGTTTCCATAAGAAAAGGAGAAACTTTCGGAATTCCATAACATAATATATGATACGGAAGCATTTCAACACTCATAAATTTCAGTTTATTCATAGAGCAGTGTTTGTACTTGTATCTTCCAACTTTCCAAGTATATGGACTGGCTTCGCCAAGACATACATTTCTCAGTAATTCTCTTGGTTTAACAAATGGGTATATTAATTCTCCAACCATGGAAAACCTACAATTAATTTAATTCTGAATTAAATAATAGCAAGTCTGCGAGTGAATGATGCACCTTTATGTATTCTGAAATACTTGTTCTCTTTAGCCGGTTAACATAATAGTATTTTTTAACAAACTCCACCCCCCAAAAAAAAAAACAAAACGAAAAAAGATGAAAAAAGAAAAGGTATTGCACATTTGGTTTGAATTTCATAAGTCACAAAAACTAATGATTAACTAATGAAATACAGAAAATAAGAAGGAACTAAGATTTGTTAAGGCTATTATTTAATCCATATTCATTGACTTCCKTCTGATTCATATAGCCACWACACAGAAAATCCAGRTTGAGCAGCATGTTAGTTACTTGTTTCTTCATCATATCCAACTAAATAATGTGCAAAAGCTATAAGAATCACGAGACAAGTAGTGCAATTAGCCAAAAATAAAAAAGTAATAAAAATAAATCGAAAAAGGAAAAGAAGAGATTATAATAACATAGAAACTAAAGAATCTTAAACACTATTAGAATAGCTACCAAAAGTATAATGTACACTGTGTGCCAGAAAAATATTTGTAAACAAATGGAATAGAAATCTTGACCATCTACTGAAATTACTCACATGGAAGCTTAAKCATTTGAACAAGATTTGGTTTGCCAATTGAGATTATATTTTTCTCTCAAGAAACTAATAAAGTTGGACAATACAACTGAGTCATTGCGAGAATCTCTCTCAGACAGCCATTGGTCGTCGATTTGCAGATCAATATCCCTGCAATGATGCAATTTCAGGACATCAAGTTCCAAAAAATGAGAACAGTACAGAGAAGGAAAGGTGACAGAGGTCCTCAGATGCTAGGAGGGCACAAGACAGATCTGTAAAACAAACAAAACTGTCCTGGAAGCAAAACTATTAACAGACAAAGCATTTCTTCCTTTCTGGAGTTGGAAGATATAACCTTTTTTCTTAATGGAAAATATAAATTTTACTAAATGAACTAAAAGAAATCTGCGTTAAAATTGTTTCAAGCCAGAAGTGTCTTAGTGCTTTCCGGCATCTTGTGTTAAAACCCAAAAATCTTCTTTAGTTCTTCTAGTAAGTATCATAATCAATTTTTCCACTACAATCAAATGACAGAAAGCCAATCCTTTGCACATTCAAAAGACATATGGTAATTAATGATTGAAATTATTAATAAATTTGTTTTGTTCCAATCTATTTAATTATTCTTTTAAAAAAAAACAACAAAGAGAAAATTGACTGCAATTGTGCTCCCCAGATACTATAAAAAGAAAATAAACTAACAGTTTCAACTATACTGAGTAGTGTTCTAAGATGTTGTAACTAAGTGCTTAAAAAGGACAAGACAGTTGAAACAATACCATGAGATTTGCCAATTTAAAGTAATGAACGAATTAAGTTCCTAACAAGCAAATGACTCTTACAATATTTTGAAAATATTTAAATAGAACAGTTAAAGTATTATGCAAAATTTTATTATGACTAATTCCATACTTTAAAAAGAAAAAAGATTTGTCTTATTATTGCTTATGTAAAACTTTGCTTATTGCAGATTAATTAATAAAATCTATGTAATCTGAGAAGTGCAAATAGAAAAAAATAATTTATCCCCTCTAGAGCAGGTACACTTTTCTAGCTTATTGAATGGTACCAGGCCATTATTTGGAGACTGAAAGAAAGTACCRCTTCAGAGAAAGGACTTCATAGTTTCTTCTCAGATGATCGGCATACTTTATAAGGGCATCTTGCACATATTGTTTGCCTACAGTTCTTACAGCTGCAGCATTAAGTAAATTTTCAAGAGATCCATGCCTTTTCAAGAGCTTTAAAGCAGTTCTTCGACCAAAACCTGGTACAAAATGCTGYATTCCAGGAACACCATCGARTTCATCACCCAAGATGCATCCTGTAGAATTATTGTTTGTCTTAGGAAGTARSAAAAGYAAAAAAGAACTGAATGGAAAAGCWASATCAAAAGAGGGCAGACTACAGTATAAATATCAAGTGCAAACTCAGTAGCAGGATATTGCAGRGATAAATCTGAGCACATCAYTAATCACATGGCCGTTTACAAACAAAAGGAAAAAGATCTAATAAAWAGTTGAACTTCCACCGCAACAAATTGTTRGAATAAKTATCCAACTTGTCAAGATATTTTTGTGTCCCAAGCATAAGAATCATGTGATCTCCAAATGATAACGTTCCAGAAATACCACTTCAATAAGTTCAATAGTAAATCAATGTTTATAGAGACCGTTGAATACTCACTCAAACTCAAATCAGACTGTGGGTCACAAGTATACTGAGCTATATAGTGCTTTAGGGTGTAATACGACCACCTATTGAACTCTGGTATGGGCATAACAATTTGAACATCTTCAGATATTAATTGCTTGAAGTCTTTGTCGGGAGAGGCAACAACCACACGATACCCTCTAGATATAACTTGTCCTACAAGGGTGGCCACAACATCATCTGCTTCATGTGCTTCAATTTTGACAACCTGCACATTATGCTATATTAAACTAAATTATTCCAAAGCTAATAATTTAGATCTTTGAACTGATCCAAACCTTGTAAGATTATTCCATACCTACAAGATGAATACTAAACAAAGTATTTTATGAGTGAATCAAAATGATTTATCAGGAGATAGATAATGTGGAAACCAGCATAATAGTTAGCTATCACTTGTCAGTGTGGCCAAAAGATAGATCCCCAATGTTCACAAGGTGCAAGGACTTATTCTTGAAAAAGGAGCAAAGACAAGCACCAAAAGCATGACGCGCACACAGGATCCAGTAAGTTCCACCTTTCTTACCAACTCACATTATGTGAGAGAAGCTCTTTTCATTTGATTAAGAATAATTTGAGGGGACAAGCAYGGTCTTGGAATGCATGCATACATAGAACCATAGAATTTTTAGTCAGCCAAATCAAAACAAGATCYAAGGACAAATTTCGCCATTCCAGATGCCGCTAACTGGCAACCAGAAAATATCCAGAAAGTAGCTGATTCTGTTAAATATCATGTTTGGGAGGAAATATGCCCCTCATATGAAGAAGAAGAGAATGAAAGTGATAAACATCCCAGCATGGAAGGAGACTCTCTTCGGCTCTTCTTACATTTACTGTTGACTGGAAGGCACAGTTTGGGACAGTCTTCTATGGTAAATTTTCCTTTAGAGATCAAACATTTTACATGAAGATTATATTTTCCTGAAATATCAAAAAGTTTACCTTTTCCTTACATCTCATATAATCTTCTAGTTTCATTTGCAAGTATGAAGTATCAAAAGGAACACCAATACATGTATGATGGGATCACAAAGTCATCGATCACTAGCTAACTTGTTAAAATTTCCAACTAATCATAGTGCTTGATCTCAATTGCTGAAGCTTTCCTTAAGTTGCCCAAAAGAAGTGCTTTTGAGAAAAGTTGCAATTAATATTTTCTATTTTCAACAGCATTAATAAGTAAAAGAAGTTTCTTAAAAGCACCAGGTAGCTTTTCCAAGGCAGCTTTTCTAAACTAAAATCAGAAATGAAAAGGAAATCAGAAACAACTCAAAACAGCTTTTAGCTTGAAGAAAGCTGAAAGCAGCTTAGCTTATGCAATTGAGAACAGGCCCATAGAATTTGGATTGTTGGTAAAAGTTCATTGCAAGTAAATTAGTTAAAAGCTTCCATTTTGACATAATAGATACAAAGACAGACATCATCTCCCTACTCCAAAAATCGACAAGGAATCATTAGATAATTTGATTTATATCTTCCAATAATTCACCGCAGAAAGTAAAGAATGAGAAGGTCTACTGACAGGCACATTACAGTTATGAAGAACATCCAAGACAAGTTTATGTGATCCTCCAAAATTGCTTCCGGGAGATCTTTCAAAACCTGAAACTTGKCGATTAAATTTCCTTCTGTTTGCTTTATATGAAGGTAGCAACTGTCTGCGGTACTCATTGCCTCTTTCCCCATCCATAACCTGTAACAATTCAGTTCATGATTAGATAATGATACTTTCGTTTTGGCATAGCTTTTGTATTCAAACACATAATACAGAATATCCTAATATCTGCGCCTTATTAACTCCCAGAAATATAAGCAGAGATGAATGGTCATCCCATAAGTTATATTGTCAAGAAGTTCCTTTAGTTTAATACCATTCCATTCCAACATTTGCATTTCTCCTCAATTCTTAACTAGGAACTGAATTGCTGACTAACCAAACTTACCAGCCAATGAAGWTTATATAAGAACTAACTTCACTTTATGCATTAAAACATAGCTGAGGTTTTTGTATCTTKTTTGCACATCTGTCAAACAGTACAGAGACTTAAAACCATCTCTATTCTACTCTGAGACAATATTATAGCAGTGCACAAAAGTCACAAACCCAAGAATTCTCGACTTCACCAGTCATTTGAAATGTAGAACGCCTATTTCAGTAGGCCATAGTGKTAATACCAAGGATAAATAACCTCACTAAGTGCCTAAACAATAAATTTATCGTCGTTATATCTAAGGGTAATGGCTYTCTTCAATTTCTTTTCTCCAGATCAGTTTAAAAGAAAAGCAAAACTATTGTTCATGTAACAAATGAAMTCACTTCAATATCCATAAACTAAAATGACGAAAAATGGAAAAAACAATAAAATCTAGTAGAATAAATAAAAATCTTACTCTATCAAGACAAATCAATTCATCCAATAATTATCACCTAAGAGCATTCAACTCCAAATTTGTTTATAGCCATAGACTTTGCATGACGAATGCAACTGGAACTAGTGATACTATAATGCACAAGTAAATTATAATTCTTAGAAACTTCTTCCATCATTTACTATAATACACATAGTTCTCATTCCAAATCAATATAAAAATGGACATAAAAGATGTTTTTTTTTCTTTAATATGTGTTTGAGAGAGTAGATATGGCTTACAGCAATAACAGGATCAGATAGGCTGACTTGCGAGAAGAAAAGGGAAATCCAATGAGCAAAAGCTTGCAAACTGGGAACATTTCCATCATAACAGAGAGGATTTACATCCAACAAGAAAACCCTCTTTCTCCTCTTCCTCTCCGGCCTTGAAGTTGAAGTTGAAGTTGAAGCCACCATCTCATCATTTTCTTCAAAACTTCCATTTGGGTCTTTACCAGAAGATAAACAAGAAGGAGAAAGAAGAGGTGCACTGAGCTTAGCAGGTATTGGCCGGATTCTTGATTTCTCTGATATTGATATTGCAGTTCTTGAAGATGAAAAGTGATGAGTTGAGAAGCAAATTAAGTTTTGATGGCGAAAAGGCTTGTTTACTTGAGCATGAGTGTTCATAGCAGTGAAATTAATGGCTGTTGCTTCCACAGTGTCCACCATTTCTGCAAGCTCTCTCACAATTAACAACAATTCATATCATATCCTTGGCGAGAAGCCTGTGCTAAGTAAATTGTAGAAGTTTATATTTGCAGCCCTCGTATTATGCATAATTGCTTATTTTGGACCCCTAACTAAATTTCATGTTATTTTGATTTGACTATTTTATTCTTTTTTCCCTCGAATTGTGATAAGAAGAATAATAAAATATTAAAATTAACATATTTTATGAATAAAATATCGACTAATTAAAATGAACTGACAAATAAATATATAGAATTCGATTTAAATAAAATTGATATATATATATTCGTAGAGTTTAAATGAAAAGATAATCGTTTAAAATTAATTTTTTAAATTTATAATGCTCCCTTCATTCCTGTTTATTTGTCATTTTTATCAAAATTTTCTATTTCAAATTACTATAGTATTACAAAATCGACCAAGTATTTATTGCATTTTTTTCTAATTTACCATTAAATATTTTCATTTTCTATGCCTAATAAATGAAAAACTATTAATTACTTAAAAATAGTGGATAAAGAAGGAGATCTGAACGAGGAGGGAAATAGGTTGTTAGTGAAAGTAAAATAAGGTTAGTTTAGTCATTTTCATTTAATGTTTTATAGATTTTAAAAGTTTCTTAATTTGTGTGCAAACCTCTAATGTAATATTTAAAAATGATTGATTGAAATACGAAATATAATATTCTGATATGTGAGATATGATGTATTTTAAAAAATAAAAATAAAAACTCTCCTGTCATATTTCTTAAAAAGGGAAAAGAATATAATAAACCCTCAATTAATTGATCCAATCTGTTAAGGTGCAAATAAAGAATTTTACCATTTCATAATGACTGGGCTTGCTGAATGTCATTTGACCCATTATGGATTTGACAATTTCAAAATCCAAGCCCAACTTAACACGCCAATCCCTTTTTACTTTTTTCTAGGAACTTCATATCATAAAATTTAATAAAAATATCTAAATAATTATCTTCTTCCCCAATTAAAATCCTTCCGCCACTGAATTCCTAAACCCTTGCCAAAACCCTACGCTCTGAAATCAAAAATGGCTCTCTCAAAACTCTCATTTCTCGTTCACCTCAAGACCCTGACAGCTAAATCCCATCATCACCGCGTCCATTTTCATCCAAATCGATCGCCTTCTTTCCTCTCCTTGCGCTTTCTATCATTCGCCACACCTGAAGAAGCCGCCGCGGAGCGCCGTAGACGGAAGCGCCGCCTTCGCATTGAACCCCCGCTCTCTTCCCTCCGTCACCAGCAACAGCAGCAACCTCGACCATCATCCTCTCCCTCTGCTGCCCAGAACAACCCTAACGCTCCTAAGCTCCCCGAACCTGTTTCTGCGTTATCTGGAAATCGGCTCAATCTTCATAATCGCATTCTAAAGTTGATCCGTGAGAACGACCTCGATGAAGCGGCGCTCTATACCCGTCATTCTATCTATTCTAATTGCCGTCCTACTATCTATACCTGCAATGCCGTCATGGCAGCCCAGCTCCGACAAGCTCGGTATGCCGARCTCCTCTCCCTTCACCGGTTCATCACCCAGGCTGGTGTTGCGGCCAATATTGTCACGCACAACCTTCTTCTCAGCACCTACATGGACTGCCGTAAAACTGATACTGCCATGGAACACTACAAGCAGCTCATCAACGATGCACCTTTTAATCCATCGCCAACCACATACCGGATTCTAGTCAAAGGTCTCGTCGATAACAAGAAGCTTGAGKGGGCTATGGAATTAAAAGACGAGATGTTATCCAAGGGCTTGGAACCAGATCCTATTGTTTATAGCTATTTGATGTCCGGTCACGCCAAGAATTCGGATCCGGATGGGGTTTTCAATCTGTATGAAGAATTGAAGGAGAAAATGGGAGGATCCATTACTGATGGAGTGGTTTACGGGAGTTTAATGAAGGGATACTTTTTAAGACGGATGGAAAAGGAGGCTATGGAATGTTACGAAGAAGCAGTGGGCCAGAATTCAAAAATTAAGATGAGTTCTGTGGCATTTAGTTCAGTATTGGATGCTTTGAGCAAGAACGGGAAATTTGATGAGGCTCTCAAGTTGTTTGACAGGATGTTGAATGAGCATGATCCACCGAAAAGGTTGACTGTGAATCTGGGGAGCTATAATGTAATAGTGGATGGCTATTGTGCTGAGGGTAAGTTTGCTGATGCGATTGAGGTTTTCAATAGCATGGGAGAGAAGAGGTGCAGGCCTGATACTTTGTCATACAACAATTTGATTGAGCAGTTGTGTAACAATGATATGTTGGGSGAGGCAGAGGAGTTGTATAAGGGTATGAAGGAGAAGCAGGTGAACCCTGATGAGTATACGTTTGCTACATTGATGGATACTTGCTTTAAAGAAAATAGGCCAGATGATGCTGCTGCCTATTATAAGACAATGGTTGAATCGAAGTTGAGACCTAATTTGGAAGTATATAATAGGTTGATTGAGGGTCTGGTTAAGGTTGGGAAGGTTGATGAGGCAAAGTCCTTCTTTGAAATGATGGTGAGCAAGTTGAGGATGAAAGATGATACTTATAAATTCATTATGAACGCCTTGTTTGAGGTTGGCAAGCATGATGAGGTGCTTGGGATAATTGGTAGAATGTTGAGGGAAGATCCAGCTGATTTTACCACAGAATTGGAAGAGTTTGTTGCAGAAGCATTACGAAAGGTAGATAGAGAAGAGGAGATAACAAAGCTTAAGGAGGAGGTAGAAAGGGAGAAGGCTGAAGCAGCTGCTAGAGAGGCTGAAGCAGCTGAAAGAGCTAAGGCTAGTGCAAAAGCTGCTGTTGCTTCTTTACTACCGTCTAAATTGTTTGGAAACAAAGAGTCTAAAGAAGAAGCTGCCACTGAAAGTACTACTGAGGCAGAGGTTGTTTCAGAAGAGAATGGTCCATCTGATGATAGTGTAGGACAGAAATCTGGGGAAGGTGCAAACTTGGAGGCAGTGGTGCAGTAGAGAGAAGGCAGTAGCTTGAACGTAGAATCTGGCACTCAGTTGTTACTTCTTTTATCTGCTCGTCTCGACTCCCAATTACATGTAACTACTGAAAAAGGAAGGATATGTGTTATTGCCATGATTTGTTAAACCTGGAGTTCAGAATGTAATCTTGTGGTTTTGAACGTCCATACAATTTGATAAATGAATTATTATTTCACCAATGTATCTTTTGAATCTCTAGTCTGTGGGGTAATTCAACTAGCTCTCCTTTGTTGTATTTAATACCTAACACTCCCTTCGTCCTAAATGGAATGGACCTGCCAAGGTATGCACATCCAACTTATCGACAAGCTAGGTAAGTTCATAGAAGGATTAGCGCATAACTGTAACACAGCACTTGAGCTTCCAGTTTATACTACATCGCTCTTTACTCCAACCTCATTCACGGTATGTCCAATATGTTCATGACAATTCATGTTGTAGCATGCAGAACAGAGGTAGGGATCCAAGTCTATGCCCGTATGCTGAATATCCAAAGTCCTGAGGGATAGAAGAGGATTTCAACAAGCAGCTGATAATAGCTACAATTAGATATAATGTAATGATATGATATATAGGAAGCTTCTACCATATGCAAAATGTGTAAAGAAGGCTGGTGCTTTCTATTAGTTCTGATGTGAATCATCACCTTTCGTTATTCATCAAAAAGTAGTTCGTCATGTTACATATATACGTTATCTACTGCAATTTTTGCCATCGTTTTAAGACGATTTTCCCTTGATGGAGGTGCTTTTTCAGATGGCAACATATCAAGCTTGCCACACTCTCAGACCGACAAATCCATCGAAACAGTCCTAATTGATAGAGAAATTCTATCTGGGAACGATAGGAAGCGGCCCTCATGTGGAGACGGATCTGTAATTAATTTCAACAATTAGATGCCATTTACCCGGGTAATTTAATGTCGAAACGAAATGTAAGAAGTCCAACCTACAAGACCTTCTATAGAAGATACCTCAATAGCATCCCAAATGATAGGCGAATGCAATCGCTAAGAATCGGAAATCCCGTGCTTATTTGCAAATGAGTTGTCAAAAGCTAAAGAGTCACGGCACATATATAATCTTAATAATGATCTCTTTTATCCTTAATACTCTTTTGTCGGCAAAGATGTTGAATTACTCATGCAAGCCATTCACCAATTCCCACAATGCATAATGGATTTATCAAATAGCTTAGATAAAGAGAGTTCATAAGCCATCAAACGATCTTCATATAGTAGCCACATTAATTCACCACCAACTCAATCCTTAGGTCTTTAAAATTTAATCTCATACTACAAAATCCTTTTGTTCCACATTTCTGCTATACTGAAAACAAATCAGAGTTGGCAAAATTGGAGGTAAAGAGAATCTATATGTTATCCTAACTCAGCGCTTCTTCGAGACACCAACAGTCTTGCCCCTACGTCCTGTTGTCTTGGTGTGCTGTCCACGCACTCTGAGGCCCCAGTAGTGACGGAGACCACGGTGGTTCCTGAGTAAAAATTACA
The DNA here is from genome assembly GCA_001752375.1 of Rhazya stricta. NCBI lineage: Eukaryota > Viridiplantae > Streptophyta > Magnoliopsida > Gentianales > Apocynaceae > Rhazya > Rhazya stricta. The sequence continues at coordinate 2,550,520 of MEJB01000017.1, forward strand.
AACTTGTCATTGTCTACGAACCTTCAAAGGAACAGCTAATGCATATGAAAAAGTTGCAGAGGGTGATAAGATTCACCTACCAGAGATTCATTGTAACATGAAGATGAGTAGTAGTTACACAGGAAGTCTAACAAATGCTTATTGAATAGAAGTAACAATCTCCGATCAAGTAAGTAAAAGCAAAGCCAGCAATGGATTATTTTAGTCATGTAAAAGCACCTGAGCCAATCCAGATAGATTTGGCCCTTACCTCCAAAAGGAGGTACCATGTCCTCAGAAATCCCAAAAATCAGGAAGTAGAACAGCTGTTGCTACTTTCTCAAAGCACAAAAAATAGATATCCCTTTCCAACTATAAAAGTTCAAACATATCTATGCTATATGAAATCTCAATATTAATACTCACTTACTGTTTTACTAAAGAGATTAACTAAACTTGGTGTATGAGGTGGTCAATTATTATGCATTCTAATTGGTTAAGATATTGAACAGCCTCACAAAGAAAAGATCATTAAATCAACAAAGTGTTATAGATTAACCAATTCCGGGCAGTTGAATGTTTCGAGCAGGGAATATTGTTATGGATGTACAACATACCTAATCTTTTTCAATCGCTCAAGGTCATCCCTCAGCTTCATGTCCAGTGCATTGGAAACAACTTGTGAGTACTTTCCATCCTTGTAATCCTTCTGCCGGTTAAGGAACCAATCTGGGATCTTAAACTGGCGAGGGTTGGCCACAATTGTCATCAAGTTGTCAATCTCTTGAGCAGACAGCTCACCAGCTCTATGATAATGCATTTCAACAGAAATTAGGATCCTCCAAGACATGTAAATAACAATAAACAAAAACGTAGGAAGAAATATAAATAGCTATCTAAGACTAAAGGAAACTGCAAGTATAACTTCTAAGTGAAGAACTAATTCATTGACAACACGAAAACTAAGATTCACCAGTATGCATTACTGGTTAGTACCATGTTTCCAATAATAAAAAAGCAAACATAGGCAGAAATGATGGCTGGAAACTAGACAGGATCTAATAACCTGAAGCAGAAACTTTCCATTTATGTTCTCCTCATGTACTTTGCTCATACTCGTAAGGGCATATCATATGCATTTCTACCAAGAAATGTAGTGTCTGCACACACATGCAAAGGGCTTCTAAGAGAAACTTTTTATTAGATGACGCCACTTATTCACCTAGAATACAAGCATATGTAAACAGCCTACCCACCAATTATCTACAGAAATACACTAATCTACCCAAATATCTAAAGGAATYCTAACAGAAGCCACTCCTAGCAYGACACCCTATTAACATTCTACCAGAATCATCCTAATGTCTGGAATTTGATATTCCTCTCTATGTCCAATAACTAATATTAGCTAAAACAAGCTGTGATTCGAACGCCAATCCCGCAATAAACAAGCCAAACATCGCTTTTAATCATTCGGAAAAAGGTCGCATCTTTTTGCTGACATATTGCAAGCAAAGAAATCAGAAACAGACAAATATACAAAAACAAACAAGTACAAAACCTTTCATATCATTCATATAAAGCTTTACCTATGTTAGAAATGGAGAAAAGAATTTACCTCTTGTTCATGTCAACATCAGCCTTTTTGCACATAATGTTGGCAAAACGGCGGCCAATACCCTTAATAGAAGTAAGCGCGAACATCACCTTCTGTTTTCCATCTACGTTTGTGTTCTGGATACGCAGAATGTGCTGAAAATCTTCGTTTGCTACCAGAGACTGTCATGAATTGTTTTTAGAAAATCCACAAASAACAGTGAGAAATTACAGCAATAGATAGCAAATCATGATAGATGAAGAGCTGAATTAGAGACTGTTGGTCGAATCGTTTACCATGGTTATGGGAATGAGAAATGAGAATTCGTCAGAATCGTCCAAACACCTTCTGGGGGTCTCTGAATGGGGACTAGGGTTTGGAGGACAAATGCTCAAGATCTCCACTGCGGGGTTTATCGGCGGCCCTTCGAAGTATAGGGCCCAGTAAATGGACAGATGAAATTACAGCTTAGCCCCTCTTTTTTTGAGGAGTTGAATTTTAACAAACTGAAACTATTAAATCCACTTTGCACCCTTGAACTCTAAGGCTTGTGACAATTCACTACCCTTCTTCTCATTTTGATATAGTGATTGACAATTCAGCCCTTGGAATAGTATTACGTCAATAACCATACATCCCTAGGGAACAGTCACACTAGTAAATTCGAGCCTAGACTTATGTGCTCAATTCAAATCTAAGAATAATCTCTAGAGATTGTTCAAATTGTGTAGTCTATCATTATCGATTTTATTAAGTAATATAATTGGATTTTTATATCCTTCTTCTTTATTTATACGAAAAATATTATTTTTTTAATTTTAATATAATTATTGAAAATATCTAGTATTTATATCTATTAAAATTGAATGATAATGAAATCTCAATCTACAAATATTGAGATCATAGGAAAAATAATTTCGATCAAAGTGTCTTAAAATTAATTATATCTTTTATGTAAAAAAGATTATTAGATTAGAGCCAAATTTCGAATTGTAATATTAATAAGAATAAATTATAATTGCTGTTAAGTTGCAGCTCGGATAGCACTTGCAGCAACATGTTTACACTACATTTTGATCGGATTTTAAAGAATCCAAGTAGGATAATAGAAAAAAGGAGCGTTGAAATAATAGTAAAAAATTGAATATTGTAATTCGAAATTATTATTTAAAAAAGAAAAAGAAATAAGGAAAAGAGCACGCCTAAACAAAAGAACCTTGGTGCCAATGCTTACATATCATCACCAGTTCACCGGTAAGTTGGTTGAGACCTCCGCCCACTCTTTCGATGCATTCGAGAATCCTTCCTTTCCCTCTCCTTTTCCGCTCTTAAAGCCCCCAAAACAACTCTTCTCATTGCCTCGTTATTCTCCCCATTTCTTCACACACAACACGGGCTGATACAATTCTTGATCAACAATGTCGCACCTTCTCCAGACCACCTTCGTCCCCGCTAAACCCCCTTCTCTCCACCCTCGCAGCGCCACCACGCTCCCCTCCAGAACCACCACCCGTTTGATCACCAAGTCCAAGATCCGGGAGATCTTTATGCCTGCCCTCAGCTCTACTATGACTGAAGGCAAAATCGTCAGCTGGGTTAAGTCCGAAGGCGATAAGCTCTCCAAGGGCGAGTCTGTTGTTGTGGTTGAGTCTGATAAGGCCGACATGGATGTGGAGTCCTTTTATGATGGCTACTTAGCTGCCATTATTGTTGATGAAGGCAACTCTGCTCCGGTTGGCTCTGCTATTGCTCTATTAGCTGAGTCTGAGGAGGAAATTGCTCTTGCCCAATCGCAGAAGTCGTCGTCCGCGGCGCCAGATCCTTCTGCTGGGCCAGCACCCAAGAGTGATGATTCTGATGGTCTGGTGTTGAATGATTCTGTTGCCCTGGAGAAGAGGAAGGTTGCTGAGGAAGTGCCTGTGGCGTCGGCGATTCACCCTGCGTCCGAAGGTGGAAAGAGGGTGGTCGCGTCGCCGTATGCCAAGAAATTGGCTAAGGAGCTGGGGTTGGATTTGAGGGGTGTAGTGGGAACTGGACCTAATGGGAGAGTGGTGGCCAAGGATGTTGAGGCGGCTGCCTCTGCAGCTGTGGCTGCTAGTGCTGATGAGACTGCAAGGGCGGCTGTGACAACGCAAAAGGAGAAGGTGACTGGCAATGGAGTAGAGTTGGGATCAGTGGTGCCCTTTACGACAATGCAGAGTGCTGTTAGTAGGAATATGGTGGAGAGTTTGGCTGTGCCCACATTTAGAGTTGGATATACGATAACTACAGATGCCCTTGATGCTCTATATAAGAAGGTAAAAAGATTGAATTTTTATTCTTTTTAGAAATATTGACTATCGCATTTGTGATTTCTTTGCCTGTATTCTGATGGCTTTGGTATCCACACAGAGGTGAAACTTAATAAAGATTGGATACAGTTTTGGAGAATGTGCAATACTAGGATTTGGAGAATCTAAGAAGATGGATTTTTGAGAGCATGGAATAAAATCAAATGGAAATGGATGCATTTGCATCTCTGTTTATAGAAAGACTTGAACTTTATAGTCTTCTGTGAGATACTTCGGAATGTGGATAAGTTGGGTTTCAATTTGGCATTTCATTTTCCTATTCTACTTTTAGTGTTCTAATTGACTACGGTTCAGTTAACCTACACTCCCGAACTGTAAATTGAATGATTGATAAGGAGTAGATAATACTCTTGTGAATCCTAAATTTAGCATGTTTTGTATGAAATTTTTTGTAAATTTTCATTTTCAGATTAAATCAAAGGGAGTGACTATGACAGCGCTGTTGGCYAAGGCAACTGCGCTAGCATTAGTCAAACATCCTGTTGTGAARTCTAGTTGTAGAGATGGTAATAGCTTCACCTACAACAGCAGTATCAATATTGCAGTTGCAGTAGCCATGGATGGTGGGTTGATCACGCCTGTGCTTCAGGATGCTGACAAGGTCAGTTTTAGTTTCCTCTAATTTCCTGGTTTCTACTCCAAATTTGAACATGATCATATAGAAAAATTTAGCAGAATTCATATTTTGGCTTTTGCCTATGTAATTTTAGGTTGATATATATTCTCTGTCAAGAAAGTGGAAGGAGTTAGTTGATAAGGCACGTGCCAAGCAGTTGCAGCCACAAGAATACACTACAGGTATTTTGTTGCCTAGTTGTTTTCAGTGTCTTTCATTGGTTAAGCAGCTTGCTTTTTTCTATCTCATTTTGGCATGAGCCTGAATACCTAGCTGTTAAAGTATCAATATATGTTATGTTGTTGCAATTGCTGATTTTCAGAGATAATTTCTTACTGCACTACAGAATTTTGTTAATTTATACAAAACTCTTAACTGTAGAATTTTTTGAACTGTTGACATATTCCATCTAGAAAATACATGATAATATATATATATTGGTTTTTTGGGTTTGGAAATAAAGCTTCGTAACATGTTAACATTCATTGAGATACATGAACAGACAACTTTTGCTTTTATGAAATTTGTGCTYCGTAGAACTCCTAGTTGTCATGTCTTCTTACAGCTATGCAAATTGTGTATAAGCATATCTATCATTAATAGTAATCTGATGATGTAACATTTTGAGTGAGTCTTCAGTTATTTTGCTTTAATTTTCATTGTTTTGTTCACCAAGATTCTAGGCGTCTTGGATGTTTCTTAGACTTTTATTCTTTCTTTTGTTGTATTCTCCTTTTAGAGTAGAACGGATCTTTTCTAGGTTGGTTTTGTGCTTTTGCCCGCCGGGGGGGAAGGAGGGGGGGGGGAGGAAGATATTCTGTAAGGCCATGAGTTCTCAATTCTCATAAATAAGGAATGTGAATAGCTGAAGATTTAACTTTGGGCAGTAAGGTGCATCTGCTTTTAGATAGGATTTAAGGGGAAAAGATAGAACCAAATTTATGGCTATTGGTCAAGATTCAACTTTCAACTGTGATGACAGCATCTGTAGGTCATGAAAAACCTTGCAAGTTCATCAGGAATTGGTCACAAAAATGATTGCACATGTGATCTCACCTCTTGGTCCATTGTTTGAATAGATTTCCATTTCTAAGCATCTAATCCTCTGCAGACATATGTTTTACTTATCAGAAGGGAAAAAAGAACTCAAAGGAAAACAAGTAACTTAGAATAAAGTGATAGTGAAACAAAAAATAATATTAAACAAATAACGACTGCAAAACAAGATATTTTCTTAGTTACCTGTAGACTGGATGTTGTCCTTAACTTTGTTATCTTGGTCAGGGTTGAAGATCTGATTTATTACTGAGGCAACATGCTTTGCCTGTTTTAGAAAGTTTGTAATTTCTTCTGAATACTTTTCCTGGCTATTATTTTCTCTAAAACTAAGACGGTCTCTGTAGAGGTCCCTCTTGTTCATTCATCTGATAACTAGTTGGAGAGGGAGTTTCGAGAGATTCCTGAACTTTAAAGTTGAATTAAGAAACGTTCAAAACTCGATACTGAGAAGTTCATATTTTCCAGAMGTAAGAGTTATTCCTGCAGACACAGCATTCTTTCCATAATGGGCAGGATTTAGGCCTCAATGCATGTTCATCTTCGAGTCTCCACTAATCTCCTAGTTACTCGAAGCTGCATACTTCAGTTTCACGCCTGCTATATTTCTTATATTAACATATTATTTTTTCTCCTCTTTCCCTTGTATTTCGGATTAGACCTTGGGGGAATGAAGCTTTTCTTGATGGGAGAAACTAATTAGCATATCATATTTTCTTTGCTAATATTATTGTATTCTTAGCTAATCTAATCAGTCACAGTGGAAAGACACTTCATTGTACTCGTGAGATAATTCTTATGATGCCAACTATTATTTTCTCTTCAACCTTGTACTTAGCATTAAAATCATGGCTATATTCAAACTTTTCCTGATAGGAGAAATTAATCAGCATTTCTCATTCACTTCTCAGTTGGTAATAATGTAGTCTTATCTAACCAAAACACAGTGGAAAAAACAGAATGAATGTTGTCAATAAATGACTAGTTAATCTTTTGTAATGGAAGATGGGAAGAGCAATGAATCCTGAGTTGGGGGACAACGGTAGTGCTTCAATATGGTTAAAAGACTTTAACGTATTACTATGATGAGGACAACATTTGTGGTACAGAGTAATTACTATGTTGTTACAGGAATTGATTAMTAAAATTAGAAAGTGAAAACTATTTGCCCCAGAAAGCAAAAGTTTGACCTGCTGGAAGCTACTGATGSTTTCATAACTTATACCATGCTACCATGTTCTGTTCTGCTGTTTCCTTTTGAGATAATTGGATGGCCTTTTTGTATGTATTGCAGGCACTTTCACTCTATCTAACCTTGGAATGTTTGGTGTTGATCGCTTTGATGCTATCTTACCGCCAGGAACTGTGAGTGTTGGGRATTTAACGGCCTTATTTCCTTTCTTTCTTTTAATATTTTTATAGATCTGTATTAACCTTTTTGGGCTCATACATCTTCAGGGAGCAATAATGGCTGTCGGGTCTTCTCAGCCCACAGTTGTTGGCACAAAGGATGGCCGGATAGGAATGAAGAACCAAATGCAGGTAACTTTTTGTTTATTTCGGTCCTTGTTCGTTCGTATTAATTCATATTCTGCAGAACCTGAAAAGTGATGCTTTTACTTGCGTTTTGACATTCGGACATGCAATTTTCTAGGTCAATGTTACTGCAGACCATCGTGTCATATATGGTGCTGACCTGGCTTCCTTCTTGCAAACCTTAGCAAAGATAATTGAAGACCCCAAGGAACTTACTCTTTAGATCATCCTGTTCGTAGATTGAAGTTTTTGTAGCGTATTCTCTCTCAAGTACTTATCTGCTCTCATGGAGTCACTATCCTGAAGAACTGAGATGCTAATCATTCCTGAATGCCAACTCCATTATGCTTTTCTGAGGAAGACAAACTGAAGTTTGAGTTATCTTAGTTCTGTAAACCCCCATCAATTAGTTCTTTTCCTTTTTGAAAGGGTCCCCTGCCTATTTCCGACATTTTATAGGTTTTGTACTCATGAAATACTTCTGTTTTTGGCCTTATAATTCTTTGAAGAGGGAACTTTCTTTGTTAGTTTTATGAGAGTAGCTGATGGCGATGCTTTAGACCTCTATGTTTCTAAAGATAAACATTAATGATGCATTTTCACAGACGTTGATTTCAATAGCTGTGTGTAATGTTCACACGGCCATCATCTTCTCAGCATATATACACTCCTCACTCCGAGATAATTTTACATACCATTCTTAGAAATAGTTGCTCTGAATTTCACTAGTAGTACTCAGTTCAGTTACTTTAGGCTCCATATCATCTTTACCATTCAATCATGGAAATTATTGTCCTGTCATCAACTGGCAATATCCCATTAGCATTTCTTTGTCCTTGTTTCAGTAGGTGGAGTTTTTAATCTCCACACTAGAGTTTCAGTAACATTGTTGTTCCAATACGTTAGGGAATTCACTTGTTTTAGACTGACTTTGTTTTTTGTTAGTGGTAGCTTTGCTGTAGACAGGAAACAACACATTTTACTGAAACGTTGGACTATTACCATCTTCTATAAACATCAGTATATGTGGTGGTATACATATTTTACATGAAAAGAGATAAGGTAAAATATATAACATGCATACAATATCTCAACATCTGGAGCTCTCTTGTCATTTCACTAATAAAAAGAACTCAGCACACCTAATCTAACGGCTCCTAGTGGCATAAGACCTCATTTTGTTTTTCCCATTTAAGCTCCGTTTTAACTTATATCAGAAAGTTTTGCTACCTCGCATTCAGGAGCATCCTCAGCACACTCTTCATTTTTGGTCTTGCATCAGGAGAAACGCTAAGACAAGCAAGAGCAACTTTCAAAACTGCTAGCATTTGACTCCTCGCAGCAAGAGATGTTTTGCTCACACTGAAATCGAGTATGTGGTCCCTTTTGTTTTGCTGGGCAGAGTTGCTTAGCACCCACTTGGCCAGTTCAGTTCCCTTACTCACGGCTGGCTTTCCAGTCAGCAATTCAAGCAGAATGACTCCAAAGCTATAGACATTACCAGCCATTGTGACTCTCATGGTGTAAGCATATTCTGCAATCAGAATGAGCAAACTTAGTCAATTTTGTGCGACTATTTTTCAAGATAACTAATTTTTTTTGAAGGAATTAAAAGGGAAACAAGGAAGAAGCAGCCCACAGAATGGTTTGCGAGATTTTTTTTGCAAGAAGCATTTTAAAGAATGATCATACAAGTAATGAATTCATGTAGAGGCAGACGTAAGGAATTTGCTGCAGTACCTGGAGGAATGTAACCAACAGAACCAGCAACTGTGGTAAGGCTTGCTGTACTTTTTGAAGGATCAATGATTTTGTAGAGCTCAATATCTCCAACCTGAGGCTCATTAAGAGATTTGAGCATAATGCTCTTGCTGCAAAGGTCAAGGAGCAGAATTGAACCAGAAGGGAAGCTATGAAGAAAAGCCAAGCCTTGAGCTACTCCAATCGCTATGCTGTAACGYTTTGCCCAGTTCAAGACGTTCTCTGAGTTACTATGAAGAGCATCGAAAAGGGTACCCTTTGGAGCAAAGTCATAGAAGAGATAAGCACTATCAACAGTCAAGACATATGCCAGAGGAATCATGACATTAGAATTACTCAATCTCCCAAGAACTTCGAGCTCTTCTCCAACTTTACCATGGTTACCTAGTTGGAATATTTTGTCACTCCATTTAAGTTTCTTGACAAGATAGCTTACACTAGCGGGCATAACTACTTTGTAGTAGGTTGAAAATTTGGTCTTTGAGATAACATTTGCGGTATCAGTTCCGGACTCCAGGCCTTTCATAAAGTCGATATTTGACCTATGAATGCCATTTGCAGTCAATAAATTTGCCCGGATGACTTGCTGTTGAGGAAGGTCTTCTTCTGGTTGCAGGTGGACGTCATTGATCCTGTAGTATCTCCTTGATACTGAAACTGCCACAACTGTGATCAATACTGCTACTGTTGCTGCTGCCATTGCTACTGCTAGAACAATCCCAACTGAAACTGGTTTTCTCCTCTTTGGTGATATAGGAGAATAATTTGTAGTGTCTTTCAGATCCTTGTTTCCACTCCTTAAAACCGTAACAAATGAAGGAAATTTTGGAACAACTCCTGAAAACTGATTGTTTGAGAGTATCAGTTGAGTTAGGCCTGGCATTTGAGTAAGGAACTCTGGGATCGCACCTGAAAACTGATTATTGGAAAGATCCAAAACCTCCAATGCACTCAATCTAGATAAAGCGAAGGGAAAAGGTCCTTGAAAGAGATTGTTGCTGAGATTTAAGGCAATCCGCAGTGATGTAGGCATTGTGGGAATATGACCACTAAGTTGGTTATTTCCAAGTTGGAGTTCTAATAGGACCTTCAAGCTGGCAACGGAATTAGGAATTGAACCACTGAGACGATTCCCTCGTAAATCCAAGTTAGTCAGATTTGTCAACAATGTAATTGACTCTGGTATTGAACCACTTAGTGAATTTGAACTTAGGTTCAGCCTCTGCAGCCTCAGTAAACGAGCGAAATTATCTGGGATCATCCCAACCAAAGTGTTCTGTTGAAGATATAGACCCTGAAGATTGGTAAGGTTACCCAATTCTGCAGGCAAAACTCCTGACAACCTATTATGGGCTACGTTTAACAGAGTAAGATTTAGACACAAACTGAGTTCTTGAGGTATTGAACCACTGAAGCTATTTTTTTCAAGTTCTAAATAGGTCAGACTCAGAGAGTTTCTAAACGATGCAGAAGGGAGGGTACCATTTAGCAAATTTCCGCCCAATCTCAGTCTCAACAAGGTGGACGAGACATTTGCCGGTAATGGTCCCTCTAATTGATTGAAAGATAAATCAACAGTCTCCAAGTTTGGCTGGGATAGAAAGTCTTGAGGGATTGTCCCATTTAGATTGTTATAACTGAGGTCTAAATTCTTGAGGTACCTGGTAATGCCAGGAGGAATGTTTCCACCAAAATGATTGCGATTAGCAGCAAACCTCAGCAGCGTTTGAATGTTTGAAATGGATGTTGGAATTCCACCAGTCAAATTATTAGCTGAAAGAAGCAAGAACTGCAGCTTGGAAAGCTCTCCTAATCTATCAGGAAGTGAGCCAGAGATGTTATTAGCAGTAAGATCAATAAAACTCAAGTTGCCATATGTAACCAATTTTGCTGGGATTTGGCCTTGAAAATTATTGGAAGACAGCTGAAGCTCTTCTAAAAGATTGGAAGTTCCAAGATTGGTTGGAACAGGGCCAATGAAATTGTTGTAGCTCATGTTCAAACTCCTGAGCGAAGCCAATTCCCTCAACTCCAAACCGATGTTTCCACTCAGTGAATTATGGGACAAGTCCAAGTACTCTAACATACGAAAACCATTAAAAGTAGGCAACGGACCAGCCAACCTGTTCATACTGAAATTTAACAGTCTCAACCCAGTAATTCCTCCACAACCAGCAATGAACTCATCTGGGACTAAGCTCAAACGATTATTGGAGACATCGAGGGACTCTAACGTGTCAATTTGACAAAGAACTGGCAGAATTTGTGGGCTAGATATTGATATCCTGGACAAAGAAAGTTGCACTATAGAAGAATTGTTTGGACTACATGAAACTCCTTTCCATGAACATGGATTTGAGTCATTTCTAACATTCACCCACGGAAAAGATGAATCAGAATCATTCTGAATCATCTGGTAGAGCCTAGTCATGGTGCTAGTCTGGTTCGATGGTAGTTGAGACGAGACCAAGTCAAGAAAACAGCAGAAGCAGAACAAAGAAACTGGAAAAATGAAGTGCACATACCTGCTGACCATTTTTGGCTTTGTGCTATTGATGATCCCACAACAGCACCACCAGAAAACTTCACGGCCAATTGTGCACTTAGCAAGCATGCAGCAGCAAGTTTCAAGTGAACTCTTGGGGTGGTTTAAAAGTTTGCAGAAACAAAAGACAGCCAACAAAAATTCATGTACAAAGGAATTCAAGAATGTATCGGGCCCTTGATTTCGGAAGTTGGGGTTGGTCTTTCATACAAGTATACCATCAGAAAGGAAGGAAAAGAATTTGTGCGTGTTGAGAGTGGCGTTGACTGGACTTTACATGAGAAAGACTTAGCAGGAGAAATATGGGGATCAGACATCTTCTATTACCTTCTTTTTAATTTCTTTTTATAACGTTGCAATTTAAAATAACATTGTATATATTTTTAAATTATTTAATGATTTTTTAATATCTTATTCCCTTTATCTTAATTAACCCTTTCAATAATACATAAATAGAAATGATATTAAGAGATCTATAGCCCGAATACATAATATCGTATCATATGGAAATTATTAAAGGACAAAGAATTAGTAGTTATATAATGGAATACAGGATCCATCCTAAAACCACTAACGTCTGCCATCCAAAATCCCTTGGAAAAAATTGTTCAATGGTCAAAGTCTACCTCTGATGGGGCCTATAATGTGGGACATGCAATATAGACCTGGGAAGGAAATTCCATTAACGCGTCTGCATAGTGTGTGAAATGGAAGAAGCTGTGAAAGTGACTAATCAAGCAAGTCTTACATTTGCAGAAACTGACTTTGATTTCTCTTCAAGTTTTTTCTATTTTGACCAAACAATACTTCTTATTTATTCAATAGAAATTGCTTTTAGTATTCAGACTAATTTTTCAGCTTTGATCCCGTTTGGGTACTTCCATTTTTTCAGATTTGATTACAATTTAATGTACTTACAATATTAATTCAATTACCGATCGGATTTTTTATATTTGAACTAATGATCATGTTTGATCTTATTTTCGAATTATCTATACTTTTGATTTTTAAATAGAAGATTCGAAGCATTTTTTAGTAGTATGATATTTCAACTGGGATTATATGATGATTTTGATACCATATTCTTTCTATATTCATCTACAGATATGGGCATATATACCATCCCTCAAGCATCAGACCAAGTGATCTCCAATGAGCCAACATCATCAGGATCAGAAATACCCAAGGCTTCCCACACAGCTTTTGAGCCATCCACAATATTATTAGGGCATGGAGGTTGGTAGTCATGATCTTCGTCGCATCCCATGGTGGAGTCACATTCATCGACTACCATAGTAGTCACGCTTCGACCATTACCTCTGATAGTAATATTATTAAAACATCTGTTACCTCCACTGTACCATCCYGTCGAAAGAGCCACGATCGGTATACTATCAGAATGGTACTTGTTATCACATTCTGATGGACCACCACCATCTCCGCCCTTCTCAAAACTATTTATAGTAAGAGTAGCTCGAGTATTTCCAGTAACCGTTGGTGAACATTTATAAGTAGTGTAATACTTTCCGACACGACAGCAATCTGAATCATGTTCTTGGTTGCATTCCCCTGGAGGTGGAGTTTTACCTCTTATTTTGCCACTGGGCCTGCAAGCTTGAAGCCTAGCTWCCGAGTCATGAGGAAGGAGGAGGAGCAAGAGTAGGAGAGATGATATTAAGCTAAAGCACTTCATCTTTGCTTTCTTCTTTGTGATTTGCAGTGAGTACTGCCCTCGTAAAATATATATAGTATTGGCAAAGAAAATGCCAAAGTTTTATTCAAAGCTATCGACATTGTTTGGAGTTATGCATGCATGTAATCCAATGGAGGTTTCCAGCTCTGCAAGTTGATTTGCAGGTAACTGCACGAACCTTCAATCTCTTTTCATCTTCCACTTTACTTGCACGGTATGATACCTATAATGACTGAATGCCCATCAACAACAAATGTAGGTTAAAATGAGATTTCATTTTCAACTTAGACTTATGACGGTATGGTACGTTAAAAGAGTTTTGCGTCAATTTTTTTTTTTTTTTGGAATAAGTGTTATATTATGTGAATGTAATCTGATTCGAATAAGATTAATCTCATTAAATAAAAAATATATAAAAAATACATTTATCGAGCTTAACTTCCCATTTCTCCTGAATAAATCTCTCCCAGAAAAATATACAGCTCCCTCCGAGGTAAAATTTATATAGTATAATAAAATTTTTAATTTTTTTGTGATAATACAATATACAATATACAATATATAATACAATTTTTTTGGATGGCTTCCCACATAGCTTTTGAGCCATCCACAATATTATTAAGGTGTGGAGGTTGGTAATCATGGTCTTGGTTGCAATCCATGGTGAAGTCACACTCATCAACGATCATGGCAATCACACTTTGACCATTATCTCTGATAGTAATGTTGTTGAAATACTTACTTCCTCCACTATATCATCCAGTTAAAAGAGCCACAATCGGTATGTTATCAAAATAGTATTTGTCATTGCAATCTGATAGATTACCGCCATCTTCGTCATTCTCGAAGCTATTTATAATAAGAGTAGCTCGAGTATTTCCATTTAATGAAGTTGAACACTCGTAAGTAGTGAAATACTTTCCGACATGACAACAATCAGAATTACATTCTTGATTGCCTTCCCTTGGAGATGGAGTTTTACCTCATATTTTGCAGCTCGGCCTACAAGCTTGAAGCCTAGCTTCTGAGTCATGCCGAAGGAGGAGGAGGAGAAGGAGGAGCAAGACTACTGAAAGTGTTGATGATGTTTTCATCTTTCTTGGTTTCTTTAGAACTACTTTTGCTGAATGCTTGGGTGAGTTGTAAAGCTTTGGAGTGAGTCCTTTTATATATATATATATATATATACTTTTCTCCAAAAGACAATGCCATGCAAGAAATGCCACGGCCAATCTGATCATATTAAATAAATCATCGTAATAGACATATCTTCAATCCATATGTTAATAAAATTCATTTTTTCTCCTAAAACATGAATACGCCATCGATTCACTTTAAGTGATGTTTGAAAAATATTCACACAAATTAAGAAATTAATGAGAATAATTAACATGCCCTCAATTAAATTTGATTAATCCTATTTATTTTCTATCCTCATAATTCTCCCTCCCTTTGCAMTTTTCCATCTTCCGTCCATCGTCATTGTCTCTATCGATAATGTATTTCCCTCATCTTCCTTGTTCTTCTTAGTTAATATTTTTTTCCTTTGATTTCTATTAGAGTTATCAGAATAAYTTRAATTTYTCGAGAAGACCTAACTCGTTTTAAGAAAYAGTGAGTRGYAATATTTCCTAACTCATTTGAAGTCGTGCATATGTTGGCCGGCTCAAGCAAGAACTGGTTGAGGTGGGTGGGGTCGCATTGGAGATGGGTTAGCCCGTCATATTTCTTAGTTTTTGGCCCTATTCACGTTTTAAACAAGTGAATTGTGCTTCTTGTTGAAAAGAACCCTTCAAACAAGTGACATCCAATGGATCAGAAAATAATGCCCCCAAAAATTACAAAAAACTGGTTCTCGCAAAAAGAAAAATACAGAAACCGTCAAGTCGAAAAGTAACTTTCCGTCATCCTTCTTTAGATTTTCATTGATTTATTTATTAAATATATATTTTTTTTAACTCTTGGTAGATTGACCCACAACCCATCGTAGATTGAATTGGGTTGAAATTTTCTAACCCATCAAAAGGATGGGCCGGCCTGACTAGTAGTGGGCCCGTCRGTTTGGGAGCTCTAATTTCCATTGAGAAGATTTTGTCAACTGATAAAAGGATCGGTCAGTTTAGTACTGTAGCTGTTCAGGTGGTATTCTAAACCTATAAAAAGAGCCCAACTTAATTCGTCTTTCTGCATTTTGTAGCTGCAGCCGAAGTCTATAGAATTTTGTAAACTAATTAGATACTACAAGGAAGAAGAAAAGGAAGAAGACGAAGTAGAGAATGGAAAACGGGGGTGACAACCATGTTCCAGAGGATGCCAACGAACGTATGTGTTTTTTCACTGGTTTTTGAGTTTCTCAGCGACGATTTCTTGATTTTTGTAGAACCTTTCTTTTTTATTTTTGCTTCTTGGGCGTGGTTTCAGATTGTCCAGGAACTCAATCGGACGAAGCGGGAAAATCTGATGCTTGCAAAGGATGCCCTAATCAGGAGGCGTGTGCTACTGCTCCTAAAGGCCCCGACCCGGGTTCGCTGTTCTGTTTTGTATTCTTTATTTGTTTCTACTTGAAATTGGACTCAAGATTAATTTTTCTTTTGAATGAGGTTAATTCAGTAATTCTTTAATGGTTGTGGTGTGCTTTCATTAGTTTATTGGCTGAGATTTAACTTTGGAGCTATCAAGTTTGAGAGTATTTCTTTTTCCTAAACTAATCGTGTATATTTGCTTTCGGAATTATGTTTCTTAAGTGATTTTGGATTTGTAAACTTCAATTTCTTTACTTTGAGAAATTTTCTTAATTGCCGAATAGGTAAGTTGTATTTTTTATCCTCAAAGCCCATTTCTTTTGGTTAGTTTTGCCATTAGTTCCTTAGAATATCAAGTCAGCATTTTGCTGAATGAGTTTGGAACCCATGATAAATATAGCTTTTAGAGAAACTTTGCCAACAAGGTGGATAACTTGAATTGRTTTTCTAATTAATGCACCTTGAAAGTAGTAAGAGACTYAAACTTTTTCCTAATAAAAAACTTAAGAGGATGAGATTAGGGTTAGACTCTCTTTCTTATTTATTTATTTGTTGAGTTCTTCAGCCATTTACTGTTTCCACCTCAACCATGAAACAACCTTGTCTTTCCATCATCAGTTAAATTTCAATCCTTCAGAATATTTGAGTTGTCCGTTTACATCCGGTCGGAGCTCCAAAAGCTTGATTATTGGCTGTAACTGAATTCTATACAACACAAAGCTTGCTTGAAAATCAGGCTGCTGGAGCCAAACTATGCTCAATCATGCTTGAAAACCAAGCTGTAGGAGGGATCAACCATGCACAACTTTCCTCTCAAGTTACCACCTTTACAAGAAGTTGAGATGGTGTCATTTGTTTTGCATAAGATTAAGAATTAGCTAATGTTTCTTATTTTTATTTTGGATAAATAACCACCAATATATAAGAATTATACAAAAAGAGAAATATCCATCAGCATCCTATACAAGTATAGATGGACTTTTTGGTAAAAGATATTAAACAAAATGCAGTTCATAATCTTCCACATTGGAAATTCAACATCTCTAATTGCTCCCATATTCCTCTTATTCCCTATAGCACCAAAAAAGGAAGGCCAGAGTCCATGCTTTTGCTTGAGCATCCTTCCTTTATAACCCATGTAGCTAGCACTGCTTTAACAATATAAGGCATTGTCAACACACCATCCGGTAATAAGTTAGCCAAGTTCTGTTATGTTAGGTGATTCGAGAAGGTTTGAAAGGGAATTTTCAGGCCCTTAAGCTTCAAGCTATCTAGCTTCAAAATAAGGTGGCTAAAAACATAGGCCGCAAGTGAACACTAAAGATGCTTAAAGAGCAAAGCACCACTACTCAAATGCAGCTTTACAGAATACAAGGAAATGCTGAGGATCGATTCTACTCTCTGTACTCATAATGCAACAGCCTGAGTAAATATTTTTCATCTTCCTTAGGTTATCTCTAGTCATAATAGAGTTCCAGCTGGCAAACCGAGCAAAAAGACCAAAAGAAAAAAAAAAAAGCCCCTTTTTCCCTCAGTTCTCAGGCTTTCCAAATTGACCTCCTGGAGATATCTTTTCGCTCTCTCTGCAACAAGAATGCATAGAAAGATATAATTTTCCATCTGCATTGCCCTTATACTTCCACTTGTTAAGGCTATATAATTAAACTTGAATATAGCGTCTTTGATATTTTATACATTCTTCTGACAAATTCTTTCCAGATTCTTTCTTTGTTCAAGTGATAGCATTAATTTGTTGTCTTTGAAGACACTGCATTGAAAGAATTCGGAGGCTACTTTGATATAGTTCCTGACTTACATTCTCCAGGATTCTTCATTCTCTATTGTGCTTCTTCTTTTCATTGATAATTTTCACTTATYTCTTAAAATAAATTTGGACATTCTTCTGCCGAACTATTTGCTGTCTACAATTTGTAATAACATTAGTATTCAATGAAATAGCCTATATCATTTATAGCATTTCTTTTGTTCCTCCTTCAGAAGCCATGTATTGTCTACCATGGTGACTTCATATTTCAGTACAATAGCATGGTTGGATGGCAATATAGGTTGAGATTGCAGTTGTTGTTTTCCAATCAATGGTTACTAGTMGTTTGTATTGGTTCTCAAGTTAAATGGAGAGAGGCAGCAATTATTATATATTTTCATTTTGTTTCTTGGGAAACAAAGAGGAGAAAAAGACAAATGACCTCATGCTTCTTCTACTAGTTCTCTGTCTTGTTTTGATGCCCCACATTTTTGGTGAAATTATTTATACTCTAGAATTATGGAACTCTTATGAGAACTAAGTGTTATTTGGTGCATATTTCTACCAGGGCAAATCAAATCTATTGTAGCATGTCAGATAGGTTATGATTCWTGGTGGAAATTGAAACAGATAAAGTAGGGATTCTATAAAGCACAGAAAACTTTTACCTAGATCTTAATTCCCATTATTTGTCTACATCCGAGGAAAGCTTGTATTTGCTTACATTGATTTCTTCTCATAGATGGTATCTAACTTTATCAGCATTCGCTTGCAGACTTGGTTACAATTGTAGAACGAATGGCTACTGTGAAACACAAGATACTGGTTTTATCTGGGAAAGGTGGAGTCGGCAAGAGTACATTCTCAGCACAACTTTCATATTCATTAGCTGCTATGGATTTCCAAGTTGGGCTTCTTGATGTTGATATTTGTGGACCAAGCATCCCCAAGATGTTGGGTCTAGAAGGGCAAGAGATTCATCAAAGTAATCTTGGATGGTCTCCTGTATATGTTGAYTCGAACCTGGGGGTCATGTCAATTGGATTTATGCTCCCCAACCCAGATGAGGCTGTCATTTGGAGGGGCCCCCGCAAGAACGGGCTAATCAAGCAATTTTTGAAGGATGTGTACTGGGGCGATCTTGATTTTCTGGTCGTTGATGCTCCACCTGGAACCTCAGATGAGCACATTTCGATCGTGCAATTTCTCCAAGCAACTGGAATAGATGGTGCTATCATAGTTACTACCCCACAACAGGTATCTCTAATTGATGTGAGAAAAGAAGTAAGTTTTTGTAAGAAAGTTGGACTACCCGTTCTTGGTGTTGTTGAAAACATGAGTGGTTTGTGTCAATCACTSTCAGAATTCAAATTCATGAAAATGACCGGAACTGGTGAGCAAATGGATATGACGGAGTCAATCATGGCAGATATAAGGGAGAAAGCCCCGGAATTGCTAAATGTGTTTGCATACAGTGAAGTATTTGATAGTAGCGCTGGTGGTGCTGCTAAAATGTGCAGGGAGATGGGTGTTCCTTTTCTTGGAAAGGTTCCACTAGATCCTCAGCTGGGTAAAGCGTCTGAAGAGGGAAGATCATGTTTTGCTGATAGTAAATGCCAAGCAAGTGCCTCTGCACTTAAATTGATAATAGATAAAATGCTGGCACAGCAAATGGTATCAAGAATGGACGATAGTGCCTAGGTGTCTGTTCTTTCGCCGTTCATGTTTAACCCATGGTAAAATGTGTGGAATAAATGCATGTTTTTACACAGGATAATAGTTTTTTAGCTTGGTAGTTTTATGTACAAAAAACTAAGATTTATTTATATATAAGGTAATTTTATTTCTTTAGTGGATGATGATGAGCGAAGACATGTGGCACATGTACACACACACGATTTGATCATCTCCAAATCACATTTAAGCCATGAAATTATTGCACAATTTGSAGTGCCCAAATTGTGCTTCCTAGTCTTTGTAGGTTAGTAACTATAATTAKATTCTCTTTCAGTTTGTTACCTATTTGGGTAATCTATTTCTGCAGCTGTTATGTATCTTTGTTAATGGGTGTTGGTTAAACCATATAGGAAGTTATCTATTTCATTCCTAGTAATTTGGGTCAGCTTTATGCAGTCTGTTTCCTTTACATATTTTTGTGCTACAAGTCCATCGATTGGACTGAGTTTTTGAAATGTGATTTGTCTTTTAACATCCTTTTTACAAGYTTGAGAAATAATGAGCACAGTTATTCTGCTTTTCCATTCTGTGGATTAATGTCATTTTACTGCCTATTTTGTTTTTGTTTTGGAGTGATTTAAGAGGTTAAGAAGCTGATTGCTTCAATAAGAAGGGGCTGTCTAGAGTTCAGCTTGTCTATATCAGCCATTTCATATGAAGAATATTGCACCCAAAAAACCTGCCGGAAACCATACCTCGAAGTGGGAAGAACTCAGCAACCCCTGAAGAGTTCTCCAGGAATTCTGAACTGCAGCACCAGAGTAAAATTTCTAACTGCTGAGGCTGCCAAAATTGTGCTCAACCATACTGGGGAGGTGGTGATGAAGAGTATAAAGGTTCATCCYACAAAATGTTAAAACTAGATGTCTTGTACGCTGGCAAAGTCTAACCTCACCTGAACCGTAACTGGCTAAACCGTCCAAACGTTCTCATCCGGGTATATTTCAAATAATCATGAAGATTCTTACTACAAGGGATTAGGTACATAGACCACAATGAGTCTGAAGGGATTGGTTTTGCAAAACTATACCCCAGTTTTATATTCTTTCCGGTTTTTAGAATAATTTCCAGAAAAATACAAGAATCGATGTAGCTTACACTGTAAGCACAGTACAAATATCAAATTCTAATCGTACATTGATGAATAATTATTATGGTAACTTTATGATCTAATGCATCTGAACCAAAATTATGAAACTCAACCAGCAAATGGGGCAGAATTTTTGGATTCTATGAGATTGTTTACTCAAACAAATATTGCAGCAAAATAACTCAATTTGCCAATCTAATGATTAAAAAATTAGAATATTTAAAATAACAGATTCTGGTAATAAGCTGCCAAAAAAGTCACAAATATCATCCGAAATTCCTACACATATCAAAGCCTTGAAATAAACTGCAAAAATCTTAGGAGGTGGTATTACACGGACAAAAGAGAGATCTGACT
This sequence comes from Rhazya stricta, assembly GCA_001752375.1. Classification (NCBI taxonomy): domain Eukaryota; kingdom Viridiplantae; phylum Streptophyta; class Magnoliopsida; order Gentianales; family Apocynaceae; genus Rhazya; species Rhazya stricta. The sequence continues at coordinate 2,571,125 of MEJB01000017.1, forward strand.
GACATTCTCCAGTATTGTAATCGATGGCTAAATTAAAACAGAGGTTTCATTCTTCTTCTTCTTCATCTCCATCACCACCTGCAGCCTTCTTTGCAGCTGCCTTCATGTTCTTTCTCTTCACTCTACCGGGGCGCCCACCACCAAAAGGACTCGTAAGGGAGAAGTCAATGTGCTTCTGAGAGTCCACTCTAACCATAAAAGAAGGAACATTGACAACCTGCCTTCCAACCCTGCAGTGCATGAACGTTATACAACTTAGCAAACATGATATGTTTGTCATGTTCTCAAACTCCACAAGTATGCAGCAAGTAAAGAGATATAATCACAACACATACATCTATTATAAACCCCGCTTACGTGTAGCAACATAAATATCCAAATAAGGAGTTATAGACATAGTCTCAAATAAATTTCATCCGAATCAAAATGGTTGTCAACCCTTTCATAAAGGGAAAATAGTAAAAGGATGCCATGCCAAAACAAGAACAAAGTTTTACCCGTCTGCAAGCTGGGCATGCAAAGCCATGTTTATACAATATCATCTAGATTATCCTCTAGGCCTTCAAAAAATAAAGAAGAAGTTGTCTGGTTCGACTGATTTCTTACAATACAAAAACATAGAAAACATAATAGTGTTTAGCCTATACACTCTTTCAGGTTCACTTCTGACAAAATATTACAAGTTACAGCACTCAGATGCGCACTACAGTTAGCTAGTAGCATTCATCAAAATTTATTCAACAAACACAAAGCAAAGAACTTAGGTCTACCAGAATCCAAAATAACTCTATTTCACAAATGAAATACAAGGAAACATCAAAAKAAACATGTGGCAGGGAGCAGGGACTAATTTAGAATGTTGTATGAGCCCGAACAATTAATTAAAACATCCACATATCTCAACAAGGAGCAAGAACTAATTTATAARGATGAATGAGTGAAGATAAATATTTTTATACCTGATATGCCTTTGCCTGATGAGCACTCTGGCATGGTGAATTGACTTTGCCATCCCAGTCTTGAAAACAAGGGTTTGAAGGCGGCGCTCAAGAAAGTTCTCGACAGTCAAAGCCAAGACATAATCGAGCTTGTTCTGGCTTTCATCCAGCAGACCATACCTGTTCATCCTCCTCAGCAGGGCTTCACCCTCAAAGATACGGCGTGGGTCCTTCTCATCCAAAGTCAATAGATTTCTTGCTGCATTTCTGATACGGCTCAACACATATTGAACCCTCCAGAGTTCCCTCTTGCACCGCAGCCCATATTCTCCCACCAACTTCAGTTCTGCGTCRAGACGCTCCTTCTCATAGGGCCTACGGGGCTTCTTGAAGGTCTTACCATCTAGAATGACAACATCAATTGTATTAAGACATGAAATACAACCTGATTACGCAAAATGACCGTAAAAGCTGGGGGAATGCAATCATACAAAGCATTCCAAAGATGCAAACTTAGTCTGATTTATCAGCAGTCAAGCAACAGTAAGCCCAAAAAAAAAAAAAAAAGAGAACATTAGACTCCAAAGTTTTAATATCATTTCAATTCAAATAACGAAAGGATGCAAATTTAATCTGTTGTATCAGAAATTAAGCATCCATAAGCCAAAAAAGGAAGAAAAACACGTTAGATTCTTAAAGTTATTACATCATTTAAAACAAAAACAGAAGACATACAAGATCACATTTTTCAGGAGCTTCCACATATACAAATATCTCAGAATAGATTCTCCTCCATCCTACTCGTGGGATCAGATGAAGCCTCGTCCAAATGCATCTCAAGAGCAAAGCAGAAATATTTAGATATTTCGTAAAGAAAATGCTTACAGTTGCGATAAAAGGAGACGTGCACCATGTTAGCTGCTGCTGCCCGCCGTTGCCGTGATCTTCAGCTCGGCTCGGCGATCTCCTCCGCAAAAACGATCGAAATGAACTCAAAGAGTAGGGTTTAGAGGAGAGDGTGGACTGAGAAGGGGCATTATATATTTCTGGACCAAACCCTAATGGGCCTCATTAACTGCGGATAATGTTAAATATTGGGCTAGTAAGATGGTAGCCCAATAATATAATCGACCCGAATACATTGGGCCTCTTTCTAACACCCTAGATAAGGACTGCAGCCCCCTCTTTTGCAAGGCTGTCTGCTTCACCTTTTATTTTCCTTTTTTTTTTTTTCCTTTTTTATAAATTTAATTCTCCTCTTCTTGCGGAGGGGACCATAACGCCGATCATCTTGCTGCGGCTCCCAATCTTTTCCGAAAGCATCTCTCTTCTTTGCTTCCTTCATTCATAGAATTGCCAATTTATACTCACGTTTCACTGTTCGCTGTTATTCTCCCGGTTTCAGAACAATGATCCCAATTCGCAGAATCTCTTCCAACATCCTTCAAAACCCCCTCCCAAAATACAGCAGCACCAATGCAATAGCCACTTCTCTCCGCCGTCTTTCTAGCAAAACCGGTGATGATGAGTGGAACGACGCCTGGGAGACATCTTGGCTGCCAGAAGACCTCTCGGGTAAGAACCGAGCACCCTGGGAAACCGATGTCAACTTCTCAGTATCTAGCGCCCCTGAAGATACCCAGAATTCACAGATTGCACTCCCGTCAGATATTGACTCTGAGACCAGGGCTTTCGTGGAGGACATGACAGAGAACTGGGAACACAGAAAGGGCCAACCAAGACGTAATAATAGGAATTTGGATGATGGGGTGGTTAAAAAAGATGAAAATGTTAACGGACCGCCGTCGACTTCGCTTTATAGTTTGGATAATATAAAGAGGGACTATAGGTTGAAGAAGCAGAGAGTGCATGCTGGGCTTTGGATGAAGGAAATTGAGAAGATGGAGGAGGCTAAGCTGGCGGACCCGATTTCTGGCGGCGATGATATTGAGAAACTGCTCGATAGCTGCTCTGAGTATGCCCTCTCTCTCTCTCTCTGTCTGTATTTTATTTGCATTTCGATATACCCACATTTTTTCTTCCTTTTTTTTTCATGGCTTTGTCGTGTTCTCCATATTGAGAGTTTTCCAGCTAAGTGGGGTAGCTGCTTGGGGAGATAATAGCTAGAGAATTTATTTTACACTTCTGGTTTCAATGATTGTCCCTTGGATGTGAAAAGGTTTGATTTTTGGTGGCCTAAGAGTTTGATGTATACTGATTAGCAGAATTAACTGTTTTTAATTAAAAAAAATTAAGAGGTGAGGAATTGATCATCTAGTGCTCATTTCATTTTTGCTTCTTATTTCTGTATTTAATGGGGATCAAAGTGAAGAACTTTGCATTTGAAGTTGAAGGATATGAATTGAATGGGTGTTACATGTTATAGTTGAGAAGATATTCTTGAACTCATATACACTAATTAAGTTTGAGAGGAAGAAATGTGGTTGCYTTTCTCGACTTAAGTTTGTTTAATTGAGCTGCTAAATTGATGATGTTGCTGAGAATGATTGATGGTTTTATTCTAGGTTCTTCCAAGTACTATTTTCCTGAGTTCTTGGCCTGAAAAAACTTTGTTCATTAAYTTTGTACTTAAAAGTTGTTATTCTTTTAAGTACTGTAGTTGACCTCCATTATTAGCTCGATGCACAAACTTGAACGCCAAACCTTGAACCTTAAAATGTTAATGATGCAGAATTAGTTAATACACATTTAAATTTGCATCGATTTGGATTATTTATGTTATGCTTTCATGAAAGCCCATGGCATAGTTTTTCCATATGGATCAGATTGACTCTCTATGGGATTAGGAATATTTTGTRATTTATACTTATAATACCTTATCAGAGGAATGAATACTTATTTGTTCCAATCCAAACAAYAAGCATTAAAGCCAAGAATGCCAAATTGCATCACACATGCACTCCTATGTCCTCATATATTTTCAAACTCTTTTCCTCTTTCAAAGGCCATGCCTTAGTTGCTGTTATTTGTTTTTTAATGTGTAGTTGATTCATGCTTCAGACATGGATTGCAAGTATACCTAAACTGGCTCTCTTCTTATTTTACAATGAATTCTTATGGTGTTATTGAAAATGTGGTTGCATAAAATTCTTGTTCCATTAGAATGTTTGGAAATATGTTGGTTTTGCTAAATATGCTTCTTGTTGTTTAAAAAAAAAAAAAAAAATGCAGGATTTTTGACTCAGCCAACAATGATTTGAGCAATTCAAAAATTCCGAGCACAGAGTTAAAACATAAGCCTGATGGCTGGGAAACCACGGCAAGAGGTCAAGATGGGAGTATATGGGAGATGTCTCAAAGAGAAGAAGACATCCTGCTCCAAGAATTTGAACGTCGAATAGCATATAACAAATTCCAGGTTTGTGGATATATACACGATTTATATGAATACACGTCGTCTGTGATATAGATTTTCCCCTTTTTTTTTTTTTTTTCCCCTTTTCCCTTTTCATTCTTCACTGTAAGGATTATTTGGACAAAAATGTTTATTTCATTGTCTGGTTGTCTGCATAGTGTTTTGGGCTGTGGTTCCATATTTCTGAAGGGAGGTGAGGTTTAGGTATTACTTTTGTACATGCGGTATCTAGTCATCTTCTCATGAAAGGATTAATGCTGCGTGTTATTAGCTGAATGACCTCGTTTTGGGCAATTATACACTTATACTTGTAGCTTTTAAATCTTTATTCTTTCAACCTAATGATTGCATCTGTTGTTCGGTTTGCATTGTCCGGTCTTGCTTCCTTTTCCTACTGTAGTGATAACCTTCCAACCAYGCAGTGAAACAGCCATATATTATAAAGTAAAAAGACCCTGAATTATGAAATATTTTAACGTTGAAAATTTATGTTACTTTCCCTTTATTTGGTTTTTGAATCCAATTGCTATCTTCATTCTGTATGCATGATTCTTGGTCTCTTCCATATATTGCCTGTCACAAAATTGTGCCAATTTCTAGCTCATGTGGCAACATATTTTCATTTAAGTACATGTAAGATAGATGGCCAATTAGGTTGGTTATTGACTGCTGCCCTGCATCATGATAGATATGTAGCGACTCTAACCATTGAAGCAGCCCCTGTTCTATTTTCTGAGTATGCATGGAATTTTCTTCTGCAGATAGCAAGCTTTATTAAATCTCACATATTTAGCCGAAGAAGACCCATTGATGGATGGAAGTACATGATCGAACAGATTGGACCAAATGCAAAGAAAGGGAAGGGTAGTGTGTCAAGGTTGGCTAGTGTATCAGATGCAGCAACTCAACCTTTCAAAGAGGAGAAGACTACAGATGCCTTCCCATCCTATAAAGGGAGGTAGAACTTCATGCTGCTTCTCTTATGTATAATAAGAGATAAAATACATGTATCAAAGAGCAGATATTGAAATGTCGTGTATTTTGATCAGTCATTTTTCAGGGACCTTTTCTGTAAAGTAACATTATTCAAAAGATTTGGAGTCCATACCTTCTGATGTTTAAAAACGTACAAAGACTGGTGACGTTTAGCGGTTAATTGACAAAGTTGTAGAAGGATGGACACACTGGAATGGCTTTTCTAATTTTTGGGAAGTAAACAAATTTGGCCATCTAACCCTAATGCATCCAACTAACCCTGAAGCCAAAATAATCRATATGCATGAACTAATTTGGCTTTGAAAGGATTACCAATATGACTAAGTGTCTCTCCTTCTCTTTTCCTCGTTGTTTTGCTTTGCCACGGTAACTATCAGATTCATTGCTCTTCCACCACGTCCATGCAGCTTATGGGTTAAAGAAAAGATATATTGAGTTATGGTATTTCAAGGCGCAAATGTTCTGCAGAAACCAATTCACAAGCTTGAGTTTTTAACCGAGTTAAAGGGTGCATGACTTGGCTGTTGGTTAACGACATTCCTCTCGAAATGTTGAAGCGTTCAAACTCCTTACATTCCTCAAAGTCATTAGAATCTTTCATTCAATAAATTAAGAATAGTCTTCGATTTTAAGGCAAGGCAAGAAGCCTCCCATCCAAAATGTCAAGAGTAGCCATTGATTTCAAGACTAGAAGTCCTTGCAATTTGTTTTGATTTGCTTTCATTTCAAAACTATGCCAAAATTAAATGAATCTCTTAGTTAGGCTGGCTGGGGCAACTCCATTACTAGGTTTAGGGGGTACTAGGCTGAAGGAGGAAGGGGGAGTGAATAATGGGAAGTAGCAAAAATTGCATGAATTCCTAGCTCATTCGTTTAGCATCTGTTTTGCTTCACTAGTGAGTCTTTTCGCTCCCCGTTCCTCGGCCATAGAGTGGCGATTGTAGAGGATGGATGACATTAAGGGCATTCAAAGAGTACTTTTTGAAACTTAAGCTCTTATGCCAGAGATAAGACTGCAACCGTCAATTCACCTCACAGCATCAATCTAAAAAGCTTGGGCCATAATTGATCCTAGCTCCATGTCCAAATAAATGGAAATCCTTTGAGAACCAGGCAGTTGCTGTTGCATAATAAGAGAATGTCTTCAATGCTTGAATTTTTATTCAGTAGGAGAGATACAGTGCAAGAGATTTACATTTGAAACTTACATCACAAATCCAAGCCATTTGCCCTACTGGCCAACAACCTGCACCTTCTCATTTTTAACAGATTACGCACTCTTGGCGATTTGTGTTCATATTGCATTCACCACATACCACCCTTGACTAGTTCCAGAGCCATCACAACCTTCACATAGCTTGAACAATGCAACAAGACCTGCCAATTCCCTATTCAACAATTACGCGTGCTTGAAGAAACAATTTAAATCCAGAAAGTGCTGAAACCCAAAATAAATCTCTTAGGCGAATTTTCTCACCCCATTGAAGATTCACTCTGCTTTGTCTATCTGCTGATCAGCAAACCTATACAAAGAATTATGATCAAGGCAGCTACAGTATGATAAYGGACAGCATCACCTCCATTTGAATCAATCTGACTTACGAACTGCATTGTTGGTTCAAGGAAGAGGCCTTGGTGCAACCTATTGCCTCACAGGAGTTTTCTTGAAAACAACAGTCTCCAAGCAGGAAACAAGCTCGCATGCCACTATCAATCAGATGACACAACCCTTCAAATTTCTCTCCTTCCATCAAGACCTACATACCATCTGTGATTTCCCAATACTTACCATCATTGGCAGTTATCTTTATCACTGAGTCCAGTCTGCTTGACAAAATTAAGTTTATATGTATCTAGGGGGCATTGGGGAACAAAATGTTTACATGATTCTACGCTCAGGATTTTGAAACCTAAATTTGTTCTTAGAAACAAATAAAAATTTAGTATAACTTTCAAAAAATGCTAAAATGTGCAGAATGAATAGAAGTTGCTTTTCAACCAAAGGTGTATATATATAGAGCGAGACACACGCTCAGAGAGAGAGAGAGAGAGAGAGAGAGAGAGAGAGAGAGAGAGTGCTCCATAGATATTGCATCACGGTTGTGCACACCATTATACAAGAGCAAAACAAAGGCCTCTTACAGGCTGGACCAGCAAGACAAACAGCAAAAGAGATGTGTTATTTGAGTTCCAGGAAGTTCTGACAGTTTTGTCATTCTCAATCATGGTCTATTTCTATAAACAGTTTGCAGATTAAGGTGATTATCCTTGCATAATCAAAGATAGAATTTACTGAAGACAAAACCAAGTAATATTCTTTTATTTGGTAATGTAACTTAATATAGGTACTACTAACATAAAGTTGAAGATAGAAATGAAAGAATGWATAGCAAGCAAATTAACCAGGACATGTATAACGACAACAAGGACCTGGTATATCTCAAACTTATGTGACTCTAGGTATGATTATCAATTTAAGAAATGTGAAGCAACATCAATTTAATCAGAAAAGAGCCAAAATGAGGCTCCCCACTTAAACCTTAGTTCAGTTGAACACCTTTATTATATCTTCTCTTTATTTTCTCTTTATTGAAAATTTGGTCTGCTCTTGGGAGGTGGAAGTTCATAAATTGGGGGGGGGGGGGGGGGGGGGGGGGGGGGGGGGGGGGGCGGGAATTCTTGCTCCTACTGCACAATTTCTGATCAATCTTGCCATGTTTTTTTTGCACGTTCCAGTAACCATTATAAATGAGCACAATTCGATGTTGTGATGGACCTGATTTAAATTTAACCCGACAGGGGAAACCTCTACTGGTAGTATGTTGCTAGGTGCAACTGCATGTAGATTTGACAGTCACAAAAGAAATATAAGAATTCTCTAACAAGATACATATCTACTTTTCTCCTTTCTTTGCACTTACTTTACTTTTCGAATTTTTTAGTTTACAAAATATTGCAAGAAAACAGCTATTTCAAAATAATGCATGCTACAAGAAGGAACCAGGAAAACTATAGCACCAAATTTAATTGATTCAAAAAGAGTTAACATAAAAACTAATTGATATGTTAATCTTAAGCAGATAGCAAATGGCAAATGGCAAATGGCAAATGGCAAATGACAAATGGAAATGTGATAGCTCACTGTGTTTTTAACATTATAGAAAAGCTGCAAAAATAAACTTTACACCAAGTGCCAAAAGCCACCAATATTTGCTTCTTGAAGATGAGCTTTGATCAATCAGCAACCACAGGGACTCACTGGCATCAAAATTTGTAGGACCAAAAATGGCAAAGATTCATGCTGATTCATGAAACAAAGTTCTCATTCTGTTTTCCAAGATCCATATCATCGAAGTTCTGTATCTCCTTTGTCCATGCACCCTCAATGGTAAGCTCGCTAACTTGATCCAAATAAGGAAAAACGAATTTCTCAAAGAATATCTGGTTGGAGCACTTATATATTGTTGCAAGACTAGGCCTTCTCTTAAACAAATTTCTACTTTCCAAAATATCCATGGCTCGGAACCTTGGCTTAAGCCTCTTTTCCACACTGCATATTAGAACTTCYGGTTGATTAAAGACATGAGAGAGATCATACTTCCCAGTTTCAAGAAGAACCTGTACTACATTCTTAATTTTCCTATTTGAAATAGCAAACACCCGTGGTCTCCTCTGGAACATAGATAGAACTTCTTCTTCTGAAAATCCTAAATTTCGAAAACACTCCAATTTAAGCTCCCAATTCGTTTCACTCATTGAAGCCACAGTCCCAATGGCATAAAGATACATTTTGGAATTTCTATTACATCCCAACCTATCAACCTTCTCAACAAATTTCTCCATGTTTTCTGGTTTGTGCAAGAGAAACCTTGGAGCCGAATAGAGTTGCCTCACAATTCGCTGTGCGGTAATTCCGCAACCCTTCAAAAGTTCAATGTTGGGCAGCATAGTTCTCTCCAAGTTGCATTTCAAAAATGTCCCAGAAACTTTTAACAATTTGGCGGCTTCTGAACTAGATCCTGACAGTTCCCTCAGCACCATAACTGAGGCTTCAACTTTATTAACATGACGGAGCAAAATCCAAGGATCAGCTGAGACTATATCAGCTATATCAGTGGATGAAAAGCCCAAGTCTTGGAAAATCTTCATCTTGGGCTTGATAGTTTTGCCAATACTAGCGGCCAGCACTCTAGGCCTTGAGTTAACAAGTTTTTCCAAATGGGCAATRGAAAAGCCACTCTCTTTGAGAAAAGATAAAACCGAATTACAATTTTCTGCCTCTTTCATGTAGGACAGTTCAAAAGCAACTTTTGATGCTACTCGAGAAGAGAAATTATGTTTACGTAGCAAATCAAAGAGAAAACTAGTATTTTCAGTGGGTTTTTCTGTAGAGGATGAGTACGAGACGACAAATACACGAAAAGAAATTTGAGAGTTTTGGGAATGTGAAAAAATTTTCAGGGTCTGTGGAATGAGGCGTTTGCAAATATGGAAGGTCATCTTACTGAGAATTTATAACAGAAAACAAAAAAAAGTAGCTCAGAACAGAAACATACCAAGAAATGATCCGCCTTCGAAATGTTCAGCCCCTTTGAATGGAATATCAAGATTTTGGATCCGGAAATCAAATTCAAYTAATGGTGCGGAAAGAACATGAACCTTGAAGAGTAAAAAGACGTATAAACTGTGAGACGGGAAAGGAGGTTTTCGTAAGGGTTTTGGGAGGACGACGGCGCTGACGGTGAAAGGTTATGTGATTGGCGGATTTGGTAGAGTTATTTTTATTTATTTTTATTCCTTTTATTTAGCAGTTTAAAATTAAACATGTGAGAAGAGTCGACCGGTGCAAAAGAAAATCAAATCGATTCAATCGAATCAAATTAAATTAAATTAAATTGAAATTTTTATTTTTATTTTAGTTCGACTTGAGAGATTCTTAAATCGAAAGAAATTGATTAGGTAATTTTTAAGAATTTAAATCAAAAGATTCTTATAGTAAATTATTTAATTTTTTTTTGAATTGATTCGATACTCAAAGTGTTACATGCAATATTCTCTTTATTTTATTATATTTTGTTAATAATTCAAGTGTTTTGATATGTTTTGCAATTCTTTTGATGGTTATTTGACCTAGGTCAAAGCATGATTTGAGGGTATCATCAACAATGTTTTTATAAATAAAATAACGATAAATTATTTCATTTAAATTATGTATATCATACCAAAGTAGTTATATCAATATTACTCTTTTGTCCTTCTAATTGTCTTGTTTTTTATGTTTTAAATTTTAATATTTGTATTTTTTTATTTTTCWAGCAAATAATGTTTCATATMGATTTAGATGATTTATATRATGAACAAAGATTTTTAATAATTTTAAAACTATTTTTTAATACCAAATCGAAAATAAAATCGAATTAAAGGTTTAAAGTTTAAATGATTTGATTTCGATTTTAAAATTTTTGAATCGAAATTTTTGATTTTGTTTAAAAATGATGAAAATCGAATCATGTACTCCCCTAATAAGAGTGATTAATAAACTCTACAAATATTATTATAAGACTATTTAAGTGGTTAATGAATATCTGGGTATTATTGAGTTAAAACTCGGGTATTTAAGTGGTTAATGTTATTTTAATTTATTTCGATTCATTATTAATGAAATTGTTTCTCATTTTTCAAAAAGTTTTCAATCCAAAGGAGTTTTCAAAATATCTTTCTAATCCAAATAAATTTTCAAAACAAAAACTTTTTCATTTTGAATTACAAATTTGAATTTCAAAGTTTATTATTTTTTTTGCATTTTCATTTTAAATTTTTTTCTAAACAAAATCACTTTTTTTCATTTTAAACTCCAATTTAAACGCACCCTAATTAATTTGGACGCACCTCGAACTATATTAACAAATTTCACAATTCGATTCTTATTAGAATGAATGTTTATGGAAACTTAATATTGAAGATTCTCTAAGCTATTATCTTTTCCTCACATTGCATTGTAATATATGATCAGCCAATGAATTTCCTTTTGGTGAAAGACAAAACTTGAGTCAAAACAACATTTGATTCCCCTTCTTAAMATGCCATTATATGGATTTCTTTCTTTCATTTTGTTTCTTCCTATGATTTACAACATTACCTTGCAAATGTCTCAACATTTTTTAGGCAAAATTCTTGTAATAAGGGTATCTCCTATGCAATGCGATTAACATTATCACGAAGAATTTTTCATGTCATTAAAATAAATATTATTTCGATCAAGTGTTGAATTCATCACGTGATTTTTACAACTTTTGAAATTCGAACTTTATTTTCACTCTCTTTTTATTCYACATTTATCGTATGTAGATTGACATTTAATATATTCACTGATCAAAATTTGATCAAGGTGAATAGTATAATCTATGGGAGGGTTTCATGTGCCATGAGAGGTAGATACCAAAAAATGGGCATTCCAGTTATCTATCAGACCAGTGTATATATTACATTGACAAATATGGCAGATGTTTCGACCAAGACAAATAAGGAGAGATCAAATATGTTAGAAGTCGGTATTAACATTGTTGAACAATACCCAAATTTGTCATTATTTAAAAATATTAAAAAACCTTAAATTGACTCGAAAACAACCTTAGATTTTGAGATTAATTTTATTGAGTATTTTATAAAAATAAAAAAGTTATTCATTACCAAATTTTATAATTAGAAAGAAAATAATTGTGAGAGCTTGTACGAGAAATATATATCTAATTTTTAACGGGACATGTGGTTCAATTGGGTCGGCCTCCTAGCACTTTACCTATAAATACATGGATTGATCACTCGAGGGAAGCATCAAACATCATTTTGGAACAATGGAAGTCTGGGTTCAATATCTTGTACCTTTTGTTCTCTTCCCTTTATCTCTAGGTCTGATTTTTCTCTTTAGGAAACGTGGTTCTGGGAACTTGAATCTTCCACCTGGAACACCAGGATGGCCAATGCTTGGAGAGAACATACAGTTTGCAGTTTTAGGCCCTCAGAAGTTCGTGAGAGATAGAATGAAGAAATACTCTCCTGAAGTGTTCCAAACCTCATTGTTGGGTGAAAAAATGGCCATCTTTTGTGGTGACAAAGGTAACAAGTTTCTCTTCACAAATGAGAACAAGCTTCTCACCTCGTGGTGGCCACAGTCCATGAAAAAGGCTTTGTTGTTCCCGGAATTTGTTGAAAATTCTTTGAAGGAAGTTTCGGCTTTGAAACGTAGCTTTCTTCATGATATTCTCAAGCCTGAGGCTCTGAAGCAATACATCCCTGTCATGGATGAATTGGCTAGAGAACATATTGAAAAAGAATGGGCTCCTCATAGAGAAGTGAAAGTTTTCCCTCTATCCAAGAAGTACACATTCGACTTAGCCTGTCGATTGTTCATGAGTATCGTAGATCCAGAAGAAGTTAAAAAGTTGGCTGATCCCTTCCACCTCGTTACCAATGGGATGTTCTCAGTGCCAATTGATCTTCCAGGCACAGCTTATAATGGTGCAATCAAGGGTGGGAAAATGGTGCGCGCACAACTTTTGAGGATAATTAGGGAGAGGAGAAAGGAGCTGATGGAGAGCAAAGAAACAGCAGCACGAGACCTTTTATCGCGGATGCTTCTTGTAACAGATGAAGATGGACGGTTCTTGAGTGAGATGGAGATCTCCAACAACATCATTGGTTTATTGGTGGCTAGCTATGAGACCACCAGTACTGCAGTCACCTTTGTCTTGAAACACCTTGCTGAGCTTCCCCAAATTTACAATGACGTTCTCAAAGGTAGCATTATTTGTTTGATCACATCAGCTTTCTTCAACTCGAAAACTTCAAAATCTAATAGCTTATTTGATAAAGCAAATTGAATTAATCTTGAGTTATTTACAGAACAAATGGAGATTGCAAAGACGAAAGGACCAAATGATTTGCTGTCATGGGAAGATATTCAGAAAATGAAGTACTCCTGGAATGTGGCCTGTGAATCATTACGCGTAACACCACCAGCRCAGGGAGCTTTCAGGGAAACCGTAACTGACTTCACCTATGCAGGTTTCACCGTTCCAAAAGGATGGAAGGTATGTATATATTTCACATCAAATAACACAAAAAAACTCAATCACCGTAATTAACTAGGCTCGTTTGTTTCGTATATCGAACAAAATGGGGATTAAAATCGACTATTTTGCAGACATTTTGGACAGTACATACCACACACAAGAATCCCAAGTACTTCCCTGATCCTGAAAAGTTTGATCCGTCAAGATTCGAGGGAAGTGGTCCGGCGCCATACACATTTGTGCCCTTTGGTGGAGGACCTCGAATGTGCCCTGGAAAAGAATATGCAAGACTGGAAGTTCTTGTTTTCATGCATAACATTGTGAGGAGATTCAAGTTGGAGAAATCAATTCCCAGTGAGAAGATTGTGTACCATGCATCTCCTGTGCCTGCCAAGGGTCTCCCAGTTCGCCTGCAGCCTCATGACAAATAAACTTCTCCGTTTCTTGCTCCATGAATAAAAGCCTTCTTTACCTTACATTTGTAATTCAATTTATATATTAAAGTCAATAGTATATATGACAAATTCTATTGTTTTCTCCATCAATTTTACGTAGAGAATGTTGTTATTAATTTGTTTTATTTGTCAAGTTCCTTCGCATTTGACAATTTCTATACCAAGACTATCATGGAATATGATTTGTAAATTAATTCAAAATTTTAATCATATTATTGATAATTTATGTATTTAATTATTATCTTTTTCACAAACAAATAATATTTTTAGTATTTTCTCATTTATCAAGAACAACTCTTTTTTCATTTTTTGTGCTCTTAACGTTGTTTAGGGAGTTAAGATGCTCCTTACAATAATTAAAGTTGGATTTTCCCCCAAAAACGAAAGATAATGAAAAAGTCGACTTTCCTATCAACTTTCGCCAATGCCAATTCCTATTATTTCAGATAAAAAGGAAAAKGAAACGAAATAGAGGAAAGAAGACCTTCAAGTAGAATAATTCAGTCACTTGGATAATTAGTAAGAGGTCAAAATAGAATCTTATATATAATCTTATAAGAATCTTTAGTCGTAATTTGTATTAAATTRAAATTAATCTCATCAATGTGAATATARCAAATTTRAACRCAAAGAAAACCTTRYAGTAAAATAAGTAAATAATATCCAAATTTAATATTAACAAATTACTAAATTAGGCATCTAGAACTCAGAGATAACATAATTCAACATCGGTCCAAAAGCTGATATCTGTCTAAAATTATAATTCAAAATATTTTRGGAATACAATAGRTTRTGTMTTCAAATGTCAACTGAAATTTACATAAAAGGATGGRTCCATGACTGGAAAAGATTGAATAATTCGAATAATGTAATATATCTACTAAGGGGAAAAAGATCAATTGCACGCCACTTATAGGTAGATCTTGGAACAGTGCGTTTTACCACGTGTTCACATGGCCTGGGAATATCCAGGATGTTTGAACCCAATTCTTCTTCTATGCCAGATTGCAGATGTTGACCTTGAGTGTCTGTCGGTCTCAGTTGAAGTTTTAAAGTATAACTTAACTTAATATATAGGAATTGGAGATCTCTTAAAAAAGATATTATAGGAAGAGGACTACTTGTTTGCTTGTACTCTTGCAACTTTGTTCAGCATACCAACCTCCCCAGAAAAAGTGTTTAACTAAAGAAGGGAGTCTTTGTCATATGTCAAGAAAATCCAACCAATAATATATTCATCAATAAAAATAAATTCTTGATTGTATCTATATACTCTCTCCTCTCTCTAAATCAAGTTCAGTATTCATCCCTAAAGCCCAACGGTTTTTTGCTTCTTCTTTTTTGGCTTTTAATTTTGCTGAATTTGAAACCAGAGCAGCAATGCGTGCAGCCTCTTCATGATGCATTGATGGGTGCTCTAATTGGATGGAAGCAAAGAAGAGTTGATCTTTTAGGCAAGTTTTGAAGAAGAAGCCGAATAACTGGAAGAAAAGGAAGATTTTGTTGTGGGGTGTTTGGGTGGAGTTGAATGGGGAGCGTAGATCAGCCCGCAAGGAGCTCGGGAGAATCTAATGGGGGAATGTCATCGGATAACATCAAAGGTTTGATCTTGGGCATGTCTTCAAGTATCTTCATAGGTTCTAGTTTCATCATTAAGAAGATGGGTCTCAAGAAGGCTGGTTCAACTGGGCTTAGTGCAGGTTACTTGAACTTTTCTTTTAGATGTAATGTGAATTAAGGTTTTGTTCTTTACTTTTCAATTGAGTTGGATTGAGATTTGGCTTTGTTTTTTGTAATTGGCTGGAGTTCAACGGTCTAAAATATCAATTTCCTTGGGGTTTGGTTTCGATGTGTCTTTGCCTTAAGTGATGTTTCATGAAGAAGTTTCAGTTGAAATTGATTTAATAACAATAGTGCATAGATTTATGGTATATATTGGGTTATATGTTCCTCTGTTGTAGTTTAGCTTTAATCTTTTCTTTTTTCTCCCTGCATCAGTATCTGATCACCAAATTAACTGGAAGTCCTTTCATTGAAGAATATGAAAACTGAAATTGACTGTGTTCCCCACAGAGCAATTAATTTGCTTCACTTGGTTTTGATGGAAACTGTTTAARAAATAGCAGTACTGATTTATTGCTTGATATAGAATTACAAGTATTTGATACTTGGACCTCCTTAGATAGTTGTTTTAGCTTTCACGAAGATGCTTAATTCAAAAGACTAAGCTTAAGAAGTGTGAAGTTTGAAAGGCAAAAGTTATTTTATGTAATTCTTAAGGGAAAAATGATTATGTTACTTCTAAGTTACATGCTGGTGGCATTTGCACRTGATATCTTCTATGGGATTTTATATAACTATAATAGGTATGACTTCTCTTTATTGACTTAATAAATCTCTTCTAGTTTGTTAATAAAGTGAATTGTACATAATTATTTGTCTGATGAGATTTCTGACTTGTTAAATATAAAATGAATTGGATTCATAGCTTACCGTTAGTGTCCAGCATTGCTTTCGATTTCATAGGGTGACTATGATGATTAAAAAGGGTTGTGGCAGTGACTGCTGTTTGTATGTTGAATGTCATTTCAGTATTTCTTTTTGTGAAACTGAGATTTTTAGATATTGCTTTCAGTTAATGAGATATGTTCATGCTCTCATGCCCGGAATGATGATTTGTTCATCGAACTAGATTCACAAATTTACGGAATTTGCACAACCTGGAAATGGTTTATATGTGCCAAACAATGTCATCACATGTATACTCAACATCGAAGATGAGGTCACTTCTCTTTGCTTCTGAAAACAAGCTTCTGTGAAGAATAAAATGATTTGTGAGGGCTTTAGCTGGTTGAAATTGTTTCTCTCTTCTAGTTTCCTAAGCAAATTGATGCTCTGGAAAGAATAATAGTTATGTTTTGTCTGGTTAACAAAGCGCTAGGTTGATGTTGACTGCAAATCTATCAGATCATCCCATACTTTGTATTTTTATTCTTGTATAGCTAACCTCCTAAAAGTGTCGTACTATGCAATCAGCATAAATTCTTTTTCAGCTCAGGTCAGTTTGCCTTGGAATGGAATTTTTTTTTTTAACAATCTAAATTTTCTCATTTTTAATACTTATATTATTTTAACTGTGGTGAGTTATGGGAAAGATGTTTCAGTCATCTACTTTCTAGAGCTGGTAACTTTTTATATTTTGAATATGTGAGACTGTTGCTATAGATTTTAATGCATTTTTTCATCTGTTGAGACTTTGAAGAATAATGACTTAAAAATTCATGTAATGAAAAGTATATTCTTTGTTGATTTGACTAGAAGGGTGAAGCTTTTTTATTATTCCATCTTTTCCAAATGTCTGAGCTAGTTCACTTCAGTAGCTTTTTGTCTTTTCTCTGTCAAATTATCCAATTTCATAACACATCTAAAGCCACAAACATCGTGAGGACTTAAGCTTTCTTTACTTGACTCTTTTGTCCCTATAGAATGCGAGATGCAGTTGAATTCCTCAATAAGCATGTGATTGCCTGCAACTTTCAGCATTATGTTTTTCATAATACATCTATTCAGTTCCCATGTAGCAGGTGGCTAATCTTTCTTTCTTTATTTTGCTGGTAAACAGGAGCTGGAGGTTATTCCTACCTGCTTGAACCATTTTGGTGGGCTGGCTTGATTTCAAGTGAGCTTAGCTTTGTTCTTCATTTATAGTATCACTCTATACTGGTTCTGCTATATCCTGTTACACACTTGGATGCTTATTCCCAAATTTGGAACTTGATTAGGGCTATTTCTTTCTTCTGGTTTTGGGTGGAATTTGCCAATTTTCGCTTGGCTTTGTTTTTTCTCCCCCCTATAAATTTAGCACTTAAAGACAGGAAAAGATTGATTTCAATGATCATTTTAAAGTTGATCCTATGTAATGAATGGTTTTGTTGACTTGTAACTCGGGTATGTGATAATATTACTATTATTGCAAACTGCAGAGAACTCCATAACAGCAGATTTGCTACGAATGTGGAAAACATAGGCAGCAAAAAGAACAATTTTGTGTTAAATTTGAATCTCTAAGGGTTGAGTACAACGTAGGCACGCAATATAGGCACATGTTCTTTTCCAGCAATGTTTCTCTGGATGGAGAAGATTATGTGTTGATGCTGTCTGCTAATCACATTTTCGTGATAAAAATGAACTTTATAGTTGATTTAGTTAAAAGGTGTTAATTTATTTGTTCTTAATTCACTACTAATGTTGTGTTTCTTATAAATTATTGAGCTTACATACTTTTACTTCTTTGCATGTAAGGGATGGTAACTTCTTGATAACTGCCCAATATGTTTCTAAAATTTTGGATTTTAATTTTTATCGATAATATCAGAAACCTKCCATGAGGTTTACGAAAATTGGAGTTGGATCCATTGAGGATAGGAAAATATCACTTACCTCCCTTGAATGAGATAGATCCCCAATGTTTAGTTGCCCGAACTGTCAAAGGAGTGAAAGGAATTTCAATAGTGTGTGGTTGTCCAATATGTATTATTGGGCAACCCTCTTGAGAGTGTCAAGGCTTCATTGGTCAGAGAGGCAGTTAAAACAACAGTTCTTGAAAACATTTTTGTTGATTAAGAGGTTAGTTGCCCCTACATTATGATATGTTTAGTTTTATATGATGTGCTACCTTATTTCTTTAATTGCATGTGCACTTCTTGATGGCATACCTCAGCCTCTCAAAAGGAATTATGCATCATACTTGGCAAGCTTTAATTGAGGCTATATTAGGGTGACTCATTAATATCATCACTTGAACGATTATGAGTTTTTTGAACTATGGTTTTGGGAAAGAAGTTGACAGAGGATCTACTATTGAAAATTTGTGAACAAAAATTTTTAGCACCTTTTCATGTGGAATGTGAAAATTGCTTCCAAGTCACTTCTTTCTAAAAGCAAGCTAGTCTGTCTTTTCTGATGTACTATGAAAGTTGTTATTTCTTGGTTGATTGTCTTTGTACCGTGCCAGTACATGGAAAGCTTTTGTCTGTCAATGCTTTTCATTGCGACCTGCATGCATACTTTTTTACATGATGGTTAAATGTTGGTTCAAGATGAGATACTGTGGGGTTTCAAATAAACCAGCGTCACACTACACGGAAAGAGATTTTGCTCCTGTGTTAAATCTCTGACCTAGGTTATAATGGAGAAATTTGCCATTCTACCACTTCTTGCTTCTGTTTCATCAGTTCTTCCTTAGTAAAAGTTTAGCATGGGGTACTGTGCCACTAAATGTTTGTTACTGATGTAAATTGTTGCTATTGTAACAGTGGTTGTTGGAGAAATTGCTAATTTTGCGGCTTATGCTTTTGCACCTGCTGTCCTAGTGACTCCTCTTGGTGCGCTAAGTATCATCGTCAGGTATAAAAGTAAATAAGATACATGAATTTTCTTTTATCTGCTTTGCCTTATAACAACCAATCATCTCCCAGTGCTGTGTTGGCGCATATTATTTTACATGAGAAGCTGCATATATTTGGGATGCTTGGTTGTGTTTTGTGTATTTTCGGCTCAGCAACAATTGCCTTACATGCTCCTCAAGAACGTGAAATAAACTCAGTGATGGAAGTGTGGGATCTTGCTACAGAACCAGGTATATATGTTTTGTACAGTTCTTTTGGTATGAAATTGTAGATGAATCGTTTTGCTTCTTTGATTGTTTTCACTTTTTCATCTGCAATGACCCGCAATTTTTCCTATGCAGCATTTTTATGCTATGCAGCTTTCATAGTAGTAGCAGTTTTCATAGTCATTGTCCATTATATCCCTCAGTATGGACAGACACATATAATTGCCTACATTGGAGTTTGTTCCCTTGTGGGTTCTATTGCAGTAAGTACATGAACATCCTTCCATTTCAAGTGACCCTTAATTGCCAAAGTCCCCCTTGAACTCAATAATTTTTTTTCTCCTATATTTGTTTTGTTAACATGAATTTCTATTCTAAAAGGTGTAAAGTTACTTGCAGGTCATGAGCGTCAGAGCACTTGGAATAGCGTTGAAGTTAACTTTCTCTGGAATGAATCAGCTATTGTATCCTCAAACGTGGGCATTTGTTGTAATTGTTATAAGTTGTGTGCTGATCCAATTGAACTACTTGAACAAGGTAAGTGGACATTGCTTTTCTGCTCTTGCACATATACAGTGTGCTTGGAGTGAAATTGTGAAGGAGCTGTGTTCACTTGGAATCTTGTTCTTCCCATTCTTATTGAATTTTCTTTTATGAGAAAGTCTTGAAAATTTTTATCAGCAAGGTCAATAGAAAGAGACTTGCCTTTAGATTGTCATGAACTTGGATCTGTAAGATTTCAAAAGGCGGAACTTGTATACAACATTTTGTTTTTAACCAGACTATAACAAATGAATAAAGAAACAGATGTAAGCATTCATCTGTTTGTTTGAGGAAGATTCACTTATTAATCTCATGGTGGTAATAATCGAGAAGCTGAAGTTTCTGAAGTTATACCAGACAAGCTGAAGTTTTCTGATCAATGGCCTATCAGGTTGACATCACATGCATCAAGGTTATTTAGAAAATTGAAAAAGTTCTTATGTTCTGCTTCAGGTTGTTTTCTTTGTGTCGTCATTTCTTATTAGGGCAAAAATCCTGCATATCCTTAATTTGTCAAATCCCACTCTTGCCCTCAAACTTTTAAGTGTCCAGATCTTGCTGTCTGACTTGTAAAATGATTAAGAAATACGCTAAATCTTGCCCTTCCTTCCCCCGGGGCCACAAATAAAAAAAAGAACCCTAGAATATTCTGATCTCTGTTTTTGAAATTTTACTGATGAGTTGCTTGTTCTGCTTTAATGTTTGTAATTTCAGGCGCTTGATACATTCAATACGGCAGTTGTTTCACCCATATACTATGTAATGTTTACCTCATTTACCATCATCGCCAGTGTCATCATGTTTAAGGTACGRATATAAGCAAATCTAATGGTTGCTATAATGAATCGTGTTTCCATGAATTTCTTCATAAAACTACTATAGTAATACTTGAATGTATTTAAAGACTGAAGTTTCTGAAGATGAAACAAAGAAACATTGTGTGATGCTGAGTTGTTGCAAATGTTCTTCTTTCTGTACAAGCTGCCATGGCATTGTATGAAGAAACACTTTTTGATCTTCTTGTTTATGTTCAAAGTTGTATAATAATATTGAAAAACTAATCTAGAGCATCTTGGGTTTTCTGTGTATTGTTTTAGACAACATGTATAGCTTTGTCAATCTTGGCGTTAAATGACGATCTCCCTAAATTATTTTACTGTAATTTTGCTGAGCAGCACCTCTTTTTCTTTTTTCTTTTTTTTTTTGGGGAACAAATAAAAAAGGCAGCTTTTCAATGGTGTTCTGCATTGTAGTATCTGGGCAAATTGCCTTTTGAAATGACTGCTAATAGAATAATGATTTTGGATAATCTTTTTCAGCCTTTGTAGGGTTTCTTCGATTATATGCTGCTGATGAAGTTTCAAAGTTTGACATTTCCTTCATGAAAATACCAGAAATAATTGGTAGAATTTTGTTTATTTACATTTTAACCTTTACCATAAATTATTACAACTTTCTGTTTTCTGGTCTGTGAATTATCTCTTAAAACTTCAGGAGTATAACCACTGCGATTTACCCAATATATTGTTGATTGTACTGTAAATATATTACACTTCATAGCTGTAAAACTGGATCGAAGAGAATGTCAGAAAGCTCAATATATTTTGTTGCACTTGTAAGGCATTCTTTGTACCTCTTGAAATAGGACTGGGATGGGCAAGATGCAACTCAGATAGTGACGGAGCTATGTGGGTTCGTTACTATTCTCTCAGGGACCTTCCTCCTCCATAAAACAAAGGATTTGGAGGACTGTAAGTTCCTTAATTTTTCTTCATTATGCATTTATTACATCGATTATACGTATAACATTTCATTCAATAATTGACAGGCTCTTCAGCATCCATCCCTATCCGTCTACCCAAACATGTAGAAGACGATGGATTTGATCTTGAAGTAATTCCTCTTCAAAGACTGGAAGTTGTTAAAACAATTGATTGACTGAGCATTTCTACTCTCTATGGAATGAACTGTGTTTTGGTGGAAGAACTTTTGGTAAGTAGTTAAAAGCAGCTGATACTTCGATGCACCTTAACCATACTGCACAAACAGCCTCAGACTGTTTGTCAAAATGGAGTGAAAAGATTGCTATGACCTCTCAAGCTTCTGCTGCGAGCCCTCCAGATTTCTCCTTGTAAGAATTCAAGGTTAAGAACTGTGTTTTCCCAATTTGGACATCGGTAGCTATTCTTCATTCTAATGTAAAGAAAAGTTAGTCTAGCAAGACCTCATCTGATGGATTTGATACATGCATAGATTCTATATCGCATTCTTTTGTATTTAGTTCTCTTCATAATTGATATAGTTAAGAAGGTCTTCATTGCTAAAAGTGTATGCAGAAATGTCTGCTCCATTCATTGTATACTCATACTGGAATTGCAGAAAGTATCTGCAGGAGTTGCTTTGGTTGTAAATTCTGTAACTAAACTATGGTTGATGTATCCTTCTGTTCTTAATTTTTGAGGCATTCTTTTTAGGGGTAATAGCTGCATTGTCAATGAGGCAATGTTCTTGAAATTTCTTGGACATCCAAATTTGATGAACTAAGAAACATGAGACGATTTTGACTGATCCAGAATCTGATTCGTTTTACAAACTGGAAGAAATTTATCCATATTCTAGTATTTGACAACAGCATTAATGATGCATGAAAATTTTTAATTTGGCAAGAATGATTCTTGTCCTATAATAGTTATTGAACAAAATGATTCCATCTCCTGCCATTTGATAGGGATTCTGTGCTCACTTTGTCTATCAGTAAGGCTACTGAGCGAAAGATGATTATTATCGGAGAASTGTATATTACGATCTCACAAGTCAATCTACTGAGTAACTGTGCACCGAGTAATTTTAATTAGGGACGTGACATTGTAATTGTAATGACCCAAGACAAYCCAATGCACATGCRTCGTCTCTAATGTTTTGCACCAACCCACCCTCAGGAGATAATTCCCGATCAATCTGCCTGAACCTTGCTAACAGCCGTCAGACAGTCCGTCTCCATCTGAAAATGTTGCAACCATAGCCTCTATCAACAGCAAACCCATCCACAAAGCATGCAATTCCACCTGTTCAGGACTAAAACCCCGGCTGAAATTAGCCGCCAGTATTCCTCCAGAATGAGTTGGTAGAAAGATTGCGTATATATACTCATGAGAATATGCAATTCACATAGGTACAAAGATTGACTTCAGTGGACTTCAAGAAAACTTGGACAATTGGCACATCCCAATATAAGCTCCATGAAATACCAACTTCTAGGCAACATTTTTGGCCTATAAATATCATATCTTCCTCACTTCATTTCTCCAGCTGAAATTGCTTCTCAGCTCCCAACACAGAATCATGAAGCTCCATTGATTCTTGATCGAATGCTGCAGCTTCTTGCTAGCAACTCAATACTAAATTGTTCATGATAGAGATGGCAAGACAGTAAAATTATATGATTTGAATTCCTTGYGCAAGCATCGCGTTCCTGATGAACACGGGATCTCTCATGCTCCTTCTGTTCTTTGGATTAACGAGATGAGAGATAGTTTGCCTCCTTCCTCGATCTTCTTATCTATTGATCTTCCATATTAATAATTTTTTTGCATATTTATTTTCATCTCCGAATTGAATATTCGAGACATCTCTTCAATACAGTTATTCTCTGAAAGATGCAATTCTGGAGGGAGGAATTCCTTTCGAAAAGGCTAATGGAATGAAACTTTTCGAGTATATGGGATTCAATAAGAGAACAAATGAGGCTTTCAATCAGGCAATGCTCATAATGACCATTGATTTCATGAGAGAAATTCTTCAAGTTTACGAAGGTTTCGATGGCAGAGAACAAATAGTAGACGTTTGTGGGGGACTTGTCGCTGTACTAAATGCTATAATTTCCAAGTATCCTGGGATCAAAGGAATCAAATTTGATTCGCCTCATGTAATTAGAGGTTCCACCTAGATATCCATGTAAACAAATGAATTCATATTCATGAATACTCGTATTTGAATAATTTATTTCGTTCATGGTCGCTTACTTCCTTTTTGTGCTTCATCAAGTGGGCGCAAAGAACTCATTGATACTTTTGTTTGATTTAGGTGTGGAACATGTTGAGGGAGATATGTTCGTATCAATTCCAAAAGGAGATGCTATCATACTTAAGTTTGGTCTAATTGCCTTTGCTGACACCTTTATACTAACTATTCTGGTTTTGATCGATACGTTATTTCCATTAGTCAATCTGAACTAATTACATTATCCCATGAACAATTATATAGCATATCCTTCATGACTGGAGCGATGAATGTTGCTTGAGGTTGCTGAAGAATTGTCGAAAGGCTCCACCTTCTTCCGGTGGCAAACTAATAATCACCGACAGGATACTTCCTGAAGTCCCAGAAACRGATATATTCTCAAGAAATGCATTTGCAGCCGACATTATTATGCTATCATCGACTACTGGAGGAAAAGAGAGGACGCAGAAAGAATTCTCCAATCTGGCACGAGAAGCTGTTTTTAAAAATTCCAAACTTATCTATTGTACTCATCGATATGGTGTTCTCCAGTTCTACAAGAACTAGCCGTTTCCATTTAGTATTGCAGCTYAAAGTGCAAAACTGTGTTCTTTTTTTTCCTATTCCTTTGGCTCATTATGCATTTACGCTGGATCGATTATATAATATATAATATACATATATATGTGCAACATTTCACTCACTTGGCCTTCCAAATTCTATAATCACATTCTTTTCATAAATGATTTAGTTAAGAAGGTCTTCAAGGTTAAAGGGGTATGCTGAAATGTATGCTKTATGTATTATGTATTTGTTGGTTGAGAAAACAATTAGCTGATATAATAGAATAATACACATGAGTTAGTCGAAAAGATTTTAACACGATGATCCCTTTTAGCATTACGTATTTGTTGGTTGAGAAAACAATTAGCTGATATAATAGAGTAATACACATGAGTTAGTCGTAAAAGATTTTAACACGATGATCCCTTTTAGCTTTGATAATCATGCGATTATGTCGACGAAGAAATTTCACTCCTTAATTATCAATTTTCAAAGTTATTAAAAGCATATAGATTAATCGACTAGATACATCCAGTTTTCAACTAATAGCGTGTCAAAATGCACTTACAAAGAAATAGTACCTATTCAACTAATGCTCGATTGGAAAACTTGACTAATTTGAACAAATATATCTTAAGACAGAATAAATGGGTATGATAATTGGAACTGAAATAACAACTTCTATAGTAACTTCGGTTGTCAACAGTAATCATTGTGGATTGCACAGAGTATTTGCAGGAGTTGCTTCGTTTGTAAATACCGACTAAACTATGGTTGATGTATCCTTATGTTCTTGTCTTTCTGAAACATCTTCCAAGTTAACAGCTACATTATCAATGTCTGAATCTTCTAGAAATTTTTAGGATTTGCAAATTTCTTAACACGTGAAAGGATTTTGATGAGTCAAGATTTTGATTCGTTTTTATATTGTTGTTGATACCGATGAGTTTACCCAGAGATTCAGCCTTCATAGTAGGATCCAGGTGATTCATTTTTGCATTTCTATGTGGGCTTTAATCTTCGAGGTCACTTCAGAATCCCCTACTTGTCCAATTCGTTTTTATATTCGAAATTTTTTGCATGAAAATCTAGGTCACTCGCATGTGAGAGGGTCATTCCTTGCAGAGCTAACACAGTGACCATTGCCACTGCTCTMACACCAGGTTTATGATCACAAATGTTAATGCCCTTATTCCCTAGTTCTATATATTYCTGCCCAATCAGTAATTACCAACTTTATTAACTTTGCTTTTTGGTCATGTAGGGCACTTTTACATGAATTGAAGGGCTAATTTAAAATTAAGAACTAATTATTCAATATATGGAATTCTTTATTAACTAAACAAAAACCATATATGCATCAATAATATTGGAATACCCTTTATGTTACTACTGCTCAGTTTACAGAATCGATGCATCACGTTCATCTCCACAAAACTCAAGGCAATATCGATTAAAGTAAAACCTGAAATTGGACCATGCATAACTCTATTGTTCTTTTATCTCGTTCAACTCACTTCATTTCCCATCTTTGACGTGCACTATATGCGCTTCTCCRCAAAGTATTCAACATGGGTTCTGATCAAAATCATCGCATTATGACTAGCCATGAGCTAGAAGTCTCGACCATTTTCCAATTTGGATCTGCTCATGTTGTCCATGCTGTGTTCGTAACTGCAGTTGAGCTTAATTTGTTCGAAATCATCGCAAAAGCAGGTCCTGATGCTTATCTATCTCCTGTTGAAATTGCTTCTCAGCTCCCAACAAAGAACCACGAAGCTCCACTGATTCTTGATCGGATGTTGCAGCTTCTCGCAAGCTACTCGATACTAAACTGCACCCTTGTCCATGATAAAGAAGGCAAAACCGTGAAATTATATGGATTGAATTCCTTGAGCAAGTATCTTGTTCCTGATGAACACGGGATCTCTCAGGCTCCTGCTGTTCTTTGGATTAGCGCAATGAGAGATAGTTGGTTCGCCTATTTCCAGCATGTCTTCTATTCTTTCATACTAGTAAGTACTTTGCACGTATATTTTCTTCTAAATTCTGACATCTTCGAAATGCAGCTATTCTCTGAAAGAGGCAGTTCTGGAGGGAGGAATTCCCTTCGAAAAGGCTCATGGAATGCAACTATTCGAGTACATGGGATTCAATGAGAGACTAAACAAGGTTTTCAATCAGGCAATGTGCGCAATGACAAGTGAATTAATGAGTGAAATCCTTCGAGTTTACAAAGGTTTCCACGGCATAAAAGAATTAGTAGATGTTGGTGGAGGTCTTGGTGCTGTACTGAACGCCATAGTTTCCAAGTATCCTGAAATAAGAGGAATCAATTTTGATTTGCCTCATGTAATTAGAGATGCACCTAGATATCCAGGTAAACAAATGATTCATCTATTCAAGAATACTCATATTACTTTGGATAATTTAATTTGCTCGATTACTCCCTTTTCGTGCATCATCGATTTCAAAAAGAATTAATGATACTTTTATTTGATATAGGAGTAGAACATGTCGAGGGAGATATGTTTCAATCAGTCCCACGAGGAGATGCTATCATACTCAAGGTTGATTTAGAGCCTTTGAAATGAATGCTAGTGTTTCCAATCTTTATCTTGATTAAATAGAAACATTCTTCCAGTTGAGATTCTAACCCCATTATCCCATGAAAATTGCATAGCATATCCTTCATGACTGGAACGATGAAGATTGCTTGAAGTTGCTGAAGAATTGTCTCAAGGCTTTACCTGATTCCGGTGGCAAACTGATAACCATCGAGATGACACTTCCAGAATCCCCACAAACTGATATATTATCAAGAAATGCATTTGCCTTGGACATTGCTATGTTATCATTGACTCCAGGAGGAAAAGAAAGGACCCAAAAAGAATTCGCCAATCTAGCCAGACAAGCAGGTTTTAAAGATTCAAAACTCGTTTCTCATGCTCATCAGTACAGTGTTCTTGAGTTCTATAAGAACTAGTAGCTCCTATTCGGTATTGCAGTTAAAAAGAGCAAAATATCATGGCCATTTGGTACCCAAGTACTATAAATTAATCATATTTAGTTTGTGTATCGGAACCCACAAAAGAGTTTGCCAAATTTGATTTCTTTTTGGGTGATAATTTGGACCCAATGCTAAGGAAGTCGTCGTTCATATATAGTTACATTCTTTTTTTCTGATGAATTGGAAAAGTCTTTCTAACCCCACGAGTAATCACTTATTAACTCGACTACCATGCACAGGTGAATCCAAAATTTTAAGTTGTAGGTTTTCTGAAAATTAAAAAAGTCAATACGGCTAAATTTATATGTAATAGAAGTTTTTTTTATTTATTTTAAAGTTATCTTCGACGCGATTTTAAAGTGTAAAACTCATCAACAAGAGAATTTAGATATATTTTCTCAATAAATTCCTTTTTGATACTTAATATCAAATAATCCACAAAAAAGTCATTCTCTGTTTCGTTTTCAAATATATTACATTATTAAAAATGCTCAATCAATAGTCGTAATAGATCGTTATAGAATAAACTCTCTCTTTTCTTTCGCGTCTATGTTTCGAATTGCTGTTCTAGTACTCGAAGCTCCTAAACGATCAACCAAATCGTTCAAAATATGAGAGGCTGGACGTCTTAGCATAAGATTGTGTCTATATTTTTATTTTGAATATATCTATATTTTTCTATACATTCAAACCATCGAATTATTTATTTCACATAATACGTATTATTTTATTTGCTCATTTTTTTAGTCATGCATCTTTTTCATTTTTTTTAAAATTAAAATTTGAACAGCGAAAATAAAATATTGCATTTGAAAGTTTACGTAGACAAAGAATTTAAATAACAAGAAAATGAGCTAGTCCAATGAACGGGCAACAATTGGGATTTACACTTGGAATCTTTTTCTTTATTTTTCTTGACATAAAGTTTTGGTGTATTGAAGATATAATTTATTTTTAACGTAATGAAAACAAATCATAAGGGAATCCAAAGACAAGACTACTCTATTGTATTTATCAATTTGGATTACACTTTGAGTTGGGGGAGGAAAAACTTTTTATTGAAATTGAGGAGGCGAAAAATTAAAAAAATTTCAATTTCAAATTTATATGTGAAGTTAAAAAATTTCTTGAATTAAGAAACTATCTCGATTACAAAACATGAAATGAATCTTTTGTAACATTTAATCCAAATTTTTTAATATAATATATGATTTTGTTTCATTAAACTCGACTGGATGAAAGAAAATAATCGTGCCAAAAATGGACGAATAATCAATTATTTGAAATATTTTGAAGAACAAATTTAACCGTTATTCAATCGTTCAGTCGATTATACCGAATAACGATTATGAATATATGAATAATCGACTAACTATTTATTAATAATTGAGATTAAAAAAATAAGACGGAAGAAAATGAACCCACATAAAGAGAGAAGAATTAAATAGTAAAATTCTGATACCTAAGATTGGTACTGCAACTTATAGATCTGTCACAAATGCTACCAGCACTGCTGTAAGAGCCATTGCAACATAAATCCTGCAGATTTTAAGATAAAAAGAATGATGGATCTTTGTTGATCCATCACTACTTTCATAACCACACTGGTATGGTGAAAGCAGCTGCAGAACTTATCGTAATTATAAGTATGGCAACAACCTGATATGTCTCGGCCATTGAATTCAAGTTATTCTTTATTTCGACCTAGTTGCTGAACTGAATATTCATGTTCCCAAATCTTTCGGTAGCTTTGGGTAGCACCAGCTGCCACCAATTCAGTCTTCAATGCAGCCTATAATTTGTTTAGCACAGATATAAGATGGGAAATATCGATCCCTTGACGAGGAAATATCAATCACTTATAAACTAAGGCTAGGGGAGTAAGAGAATCCTTATTGAAATGAGGCAGTAATTCTTTCATACCTTTCTTTCACTGCCTTGATCAGCAGCATCACTTATTAAGTCCAAGGGAGTCAAACCATCTTTGTTTAAGGTATTTTTTTCTACTGCAGGGTGATTTAGAAGCTGACCTCCCCCCAGTTCTCTAGTAGCAACATAAAGGTGGAGAGGTGTAAATTTCCATAAGCATCCATACCATTGACAAGCTCAGAAGCCCATGGTTTCCTTAAGATGAATTCCGAAATTGCTTGCTTTTCATTCTCCACAGCTAGATGAATGGCATTCTTGCCTTTACTAGTGACAGCAGACCGACAATCTGGACAATGAGTCAAAATCTCTTCTATTACTTGTATATGCCCCCAAGCTATAGTTACATGTAGAGCCGTCTTGTTTTTGCTCTTAACATAGCCTATACAACTATCTGCAAGAAGCAATTGTTTTGCCACCTCGTGATGATTGAATCTGGCAGCTACATGAAGTGCAGTTTCTCCAAAGTCATCAGCCATTTTGCTAAGACGAGGTAATTCAGACAAAATGAGTTTTAAGCATTCTGTGCAATTAAGAATTTACAGAAGTGATCAGATGATGGTGGCAGCCATGGGAGGTTGCTCTTTGGACCTTCGTTGGTGCTAGGAAAAAGAAATGAAAATTAAAAAAATATAAATAAATGAAAGGAATTTGTAGATCAATTTCTTCAGGGTTTAATGGAAACTTACGACATAAAAGAAAATATTGATTATTTTTTAAGGTTAAAGTGCAATTGACATTACACAGCCTATATCAAATAAGAACTATATGGTCTTTCCAGGAGATTTCACTCGAGATGTTGTATGCTAATTGTTTTGCATCTAATTTGAAGGCAAACGTTTGTAAATTTAAAGAAATACAATAATGTAAAACATTTTCTCTTCCATATATAAGCAGTATAAACCAGAAAAATCTAACTGGGAAGTTCCGTATAGCTGCAGCGTGCGGTGCAGTCCTTCCAGCCGGACCCGAATAGAAGTTGTGAAACATTATTTCTGCGATTGTTGGAAGATCCTTGCCGTTGAAAACATCAAGAAGTCCACTGAGGGTATAAGATGCGTACGTATCCGAGAAAGTACTGAATGAACGGACATCAAATAATTGATACATGACAGAGAAGGAAGCCACAGGGAAAGCCTTTAGAGTCGATGAAACCAGAGCTACAACACTTTCATCTCCCTTCTCAACAGCGAAATACAGAGCGCTCTCTTTCGCCCGGTTTTTCATAAAGACTAGAAAAGGATCTTCATCGAGGATCAATTTGATTATTTCATGGCGGCAGTTGTTCTTTATCGCCTCATGCAAGGCCAAGTTTCCAAAACATTCGGAGATCTCAACACAGACCGGCAGTTTTTATGACGTCGAATGCAATCGATAATTACTCCAACGACATCTGAATGACCCCTTCGTGCAGCAACGTGAAGGGAACTCTCCTTTTGTGCATTCAATTCCAATAGCAATTTGGGCTTTCTTTGAAGAATTTGTTGGACAGAATGTGAAGGACAGTGTCATCATTTGGAGTTCGTTGTGTGTGTAATTGGCGTTCAAAATGTTTGATCACATCCCAGTCATCCAACTCTGCGGCTTCGTATAATTGAGGATCCATATAATTTGTCAACAACCTATCGTCTACTTGAAGACCCTTGTAAGAATGGCGAACTCTGCAACTACTGGTGGTAATACTTCTTCGTATTGAAGACACAGTTTATAAAGAAAATGAGCAGAGAAGAGATGCTCTTGCTCATTAGAACAAACAGAGAAAWTGGAGGTTGTTTCACCAACTACTATACATTTTATTATTAATTCTATTACCTCGAAAACGAATCCTAGAAATGGAGGTTGTTTCCAACAATTGGATGACTTCATGGCCAACTTTCAACTATGAGTTTTTCGTGTTTTCTACTTTAAAAATTGCACTGTGATTGTAGCTCTCTATCACCTGAGAAGATTGCTGGTGCATTGATTCGATATGATCTATAGAAAGGGTATCATAGTTATTATCTTTTATAATTTCTTACTTAACCTCATTAAAAAAATGCAATTAATTAAATAGAATAGTACAATGATTTGATTCGTTAATTTGTTAATATATCATCAGGCAGGAGTTTTCCAATTTGTATCTGCTCATGTTGTCCATGGAGTTTTCGTAACTACAGTTGAGCTTAATTTGTTCGAAATCATCGCAAAAGCAGGTCCTGATGCTTATCCATCTCCTGCTGAAATTGCTTCTCATATCCCAACAAAGAATCATGAAGCTCCACTGATTCTTGATCGGATGTTGCAGCTTCTCGCCAGCTACTCGATTCTAAACTGCACTCTTGTTCATGATAAAGATGGTAAAACCGTGAAATTATATGGATTGAATTCCTTGAGCAAGTATCTTGTTCCTGATGAACACGGGACCTCACAGGCTCCTGCTGTTCTTTGGATTAGCGCAATGAGAGATAGTTGGTTCTCCTATTTCCAGCTTGTCTTCTATTCTCTCATACTAATAAGTATTTTGCATGTTTATTTTCTTCTAAATTCTGACATCTTCAAAATGCAGCTATTCTCCGAAAGATGCAGTTTTGGAGGGAGGAATTCCCTTCGAAAAGGCTCATGGAATGCAACTATTCGAATACATACTCTTTGAAGCTCCATAGAAGCGCAAGCACAAGCTTAGAATTTGTGGTTTGTTGTTGATTTCCTCTCCTATTGTTCACTTGCTGATGATCTATCTAATGTATGTAATTTGCCTCTTTGAGAGAAGTATGTTGGACCTCTTTTTTGTAATTAGAGAAGAACTTGGTGTATCCATTATTGTAGTAGTAAAAGTTTATTGAGTGCCTTCAAAATTTATAATTTTTTCATTTGCCTTAAATGGTTTTTCACGTAAAATTCTTGATGTCTAATCTTGTTATATTTTATCTTTTGGATATATTTATTTATCTGTCCGACTTTGATTTTATTATGTGTTCTTTAATTATCACAAGAGAAGCGGAACAACTTGTTGTGGTCTACCTTTGGATTACTGCAAAACAGTGTTATACCTTGTCACACTCTCTTGCACTGTTAGTAGGGTGATAGACATTCTTTGTGGTTTACTCCTAACTGTATTACACCTTGTCACACCGTGTAACTATGTTAGTACATGCTTCTGTCCTACTCTTCTTCCCTAATTTCAACAAGTACTCAAAAAGAATTCGCCAATCTAGCAAGACAAGCAAGTTTCTGGGCTGTCATACTTATTTGCCATGCTCATTAATATAGCATTCTAGAGTTGAATAAGAACTAGCAAATCCCACTTAGTATTGGACCCAAGAAGACTTGAATTTTGACGATCATACAAATAAAGGACTTTAAGAAGTGGCATCCACATATCTTGATATGTGACAGGCAAAGTGCATGATGAATGACCGTTTGTTCACTTGTCCATGATCTCTTGCCCACTTCTATGAAAGATGTTAATGAATTAATGGAACCACATGGTTGTCTTCAATACCATAAATACCTCTTCCTCTATGGATAGCAACAAATGAAAGCCACTTTCAGTGCTGCAAAAGGGTTCCAGTCCTGGAGCAATTGGCTATAAGTAATGCCCCAGCGATAAGGTAATCCAGCACTGTAAAAGTTCATTCAATGAGCTAGAACGCCATGAATGAACCCTCTTTGCCAATCACATAAAGATCAATTGCTGGCTGAAAAATACATTAAACCATCATAGTATTAAGCAGGTAATTTCTTAAATCTACCCTATCTTTTGAGGGATTTTTCTCCTTTCAATTTTGAGAATGAGAATAGAAAATACACTTGTAATAAAGATCATCGATTTATATGTTAAATCTTTTATTCGATTTAAAAAATAAATGAA
This sequence comes from Rhazya stricta, assembly GCA_001752375.1. Classification (NCBI taxonomy): domain Eukaryota; kingdom Viridiplantae; phylum Streptophyta; class Magnoliopsida; order Gentianales; family Apocynaceae; genus Rhazya; species Rhazya stricta. The sequence goes on from MEJB01000017.1 coordinate 2,604,468, forward strand.
TTAGTGTGATGAGATTCACATATTTACTTTTCGAAATCTAAATTTGRGAGAGAATCTCCAATCTGAATTTAGCCCTAGAAAATCTCCAATTTCTTCCRCCAACAAGTCAATGCAGAGGAATTATGTTGCTCTAATAAGCACTAAAGACATCTGAAATTTGCGCCTCTAATTCCCCGATCAATCCGGCGCCCTCTGAGACGTATGAATTTTTGAAGCCCCCCAAAGGCCTTTGGTTTGCGTCAGTCAAATAGTGACTCTTAGTCGTAAGCAATTCCACGTATTACAATTTGAATTTGTCCGATTTGGTGATAAAACAGTCATTTATTTGATTAAAGTTACTGAACCAACTTTTTACCTACGCATTGATTTTTTTTTTTAAATCAAAAATTTTTTATTTACCTGCCTTATATTCGAGTCATTAAGAATTTATAGAGTGATGAATTTTTTTAAATAAATTACTCGATATTTTTATATTTATGAGATTAATTTAAATTCGATTTAAATTATATTCGTAAAATTTAATTTTTATTTGAAGAAAATAATTATTTTAAAATAATATCATAAATAAAAATAAAACACGAGACATTCAAACTCCTAAATTTATGAGTGATAAATTATGAATTTAATTAATATGCTCTTACTATATTAATTAAAGAATTGAAAAGAAATCAATTGATTTGATAAACATCCCATCAAAGAAGAGACGACAAAAAAGAATGGACGAGGACATGTTTGGAATTAAGAAGTTCCACCTAGGGTACAGTTGGGTGACGCGTTTTTAAATTGTTTGCGAACATATGTGTAATGTTTTTGATATTTTTATCAGTAATTTTATCAAATGACTCGTTAAAGGAAGGAGGAATGAGTTCCATTTATATGGCTCTTTAAAGTAAAAGTCAAAAATAAATTAATTGAATTAATGAATAAAAATTTAAAATTTATATTGATATTCATAGTTAAGAAATTATTTTTAAATTAAGAGTAAAAATAAATGATATTTAAATGAAAAGCTGATGACATTTTAAACTTTTGTCTATGGACTAGATGGACATATTTGTTAATTAAATTTTACGAGTAATTTATACTTAAAAAAAAGTGAAAAAAGGAGATGAAAATTAATGAAGTTAAAAGAATATATGATAAGCGGACTACAAAGCCAGTCGATTAAGATAGTTGGTACGCATATTGCTAAATCAAAGCCATATCGTATCCTCAATCCTAGTGCAAATTCCAGAGAAAAATAGAATAAAAATATCTTAATTAATTTTTATATAATATAATAAAAGCAAAATTATGAAAAAAACAACTTTGTTTGTGAACGAAAGAGTTTATAGTACTTGTGTACTATCCATATATTTACCACAATAATATATGTATTTATGATTTTCTATAAAAGTGAAAAAATATATATATATATCATAACCATGGTTGTATATATTCATTTATTAGGAATTATGTTAAATTTCTAAAAAAAACAACCAATATGAGAAATAAGGCATACACACATATTTCTGTATGGACAAATTAAGCATCAATAATTGTTGCTAAAAATAGGTGACCAAAGTTCCTGCAACTTACCCACTTTTTATAAAGTAAAATAAAAAGTGTAAATAAAATATTTTGAAAACTTTATTTCTTCATTTATTTAATATACCTATTTAAGATTTTGAAACCATTTATTTAAATAATTAAATGATTATATATATGTGACGAGCTTTTTTTTTTTAATTTAAAATCGTTATTTTTAACTTTCTTGACTTTTGAAATTGCAAGAAAGCGAGGTTGCTGTTCGATTCTTATTAAGTCAGCACTTTATGATACTTGATGAGCGGCCTGTTAAATTAAAGTGAGATGTCATTTTTATTTTTATTTATAGCGCCATATTGAATGAGTTTAGGTTCTTAAATAAGAACAAAATTTTACGAAGATAACTAAGTAAGAATATCGAGTGGTTAAAAAAATAAGAAATTATTTGAGTCGTGGGACCCAATTTTTAATTTTCTCCAATTAATCAAGAAAGCTATAGTTAACAAATTGTGGCTGTTGAACTAAAATTTCCAGCACAAACAACCCCAGACCAAGTTGCTCCATGCCAACCACCCGGCCATTGCCACCTCTTATTTACGTAACATCAAATTGGCCAAGCCATGGCCGAAGAAGAAGACTTCAGCTTCCCCGCCACCACGGATACGCCACCCCGATTCATCGAATCACCACCGCTGTGGCGGACGGCTAATATCACGGTCTCTTCACGTCCCAATACTCCAGAAAGAGATCATCAAGATCATGGAGATGACTACTTCCGCAATTTCTTTGCATCAACGACAGCTTCTTCTATGTCCCAGAGGAAGAGTTTTTCGTACGTAGAACGTGGAACGAAGATGGAAAGAGGAGGGTTTAGCGACGACGATGATGATGAAAATGATGAAGAAGAAAAGATGGACATGTTATGGGAAGATTTCAATGAAGAATTCTCAGCAAGAAATTCAAAAGCAACAACAATGGCGGATTCTGGTCATCTGTCRCCCGGAAGAATGTTAAATTTTGGCTGTGTACAAGCATTAAAGTTATCCAAAGCAAACAAGAAGCCAAGTATAGTTGTTTTCATGAAGATCTTGAAGAAGATGTTCTTGCATCAAAGTTCTAATCGTCCCATCAAGAAGAATCATCAATGGTGAAAATTTTTACTTTTATTTTTTWCTCTTTTCTCACTTTATTGTTTTTGTTGTAAAAAATTACCAAAGATATACTATATTAACATTTAAAAATTACTGCTGAATACAGAATTTCATACTTAGTTGGGACTGAAGAAATCCCAATTATTTACTACTGATGTAAGATTCATGGTAAGTTGACGTGAGAAAAATTATTTCTACTTTCCAATTTTTCACTGATTTTAATAATTGATATTGGTGAAATTATAATTTTTTTACTGACCCTCAAAAAAAGGGTTTCTATAATTTTGAAGAAGTGTGAGGTGGAGTGCATGATAGATGCAAGTAATTAAATTCATTAAGCCAATGTCACCAAATTGAATCTTCTATTTGAAAAGCATGTCCTATCTACTTCAATAATCCGTTGGTACTCTAATTTGGTATAATTTTGATTAAGGAATATTTTGGACCAACATTTGAGATTAGGTAATAAACTAATTTAAATCGGACGGAAATCTATTAATATATATCTCTTAGTATACATTTCTTAACATTAATCCGCTCGATATCTCTTATTCTCCACTATACAAAAACCTTGCTCTCTGATCAATATAGTYTGAAAGTCCACCGAAAGAATCTCTTATAAAATCTAAATGAATTTTAAAATATCAAATATTCAAATAAAATTTGAGAWCTCCAAATGTAATTTTCCTTATGAAAATATATATATATATACGTTTTCTAGATTTATCACATGAAGCTCATGGCACTTGGCAAGGTGGAATCAATTWTGTCCTTATCTTTATTTATCTGCCAAGTCTTTGTCTCACTAACTTCAAAAGCACGAGGGTTTAAAATATATACATAATGGGCCCGCCGTATGCCCATTTGTCTTGAATTTCGGGTATAGTGTTCGGCCCATTAACTCCGATTGGAGAAAAAATAAAAAAATAAAAAATCTTTGATTGGATAAAAGTACCTTTTGCTTTCTAACTGAACATTTATATTATATTTTAAATTTTATTTTAAATGAATGTATGATATTTAGAAATAAAATATCTTCCATCCATATTAGGTGTATCAATCGGCCCTACGAAATAGGCTTTACAAGATATGAGATGAGCTTAATAATACATTCATTTATTATCTCGTGCGGGTTAATTGTTAAAAAGTAAAAGAAAATGTGAACTCGAGTCTCTCTGAATTAATATTTTTTATATTAAAAAATTACATATTTTAATAAACACATGTGTATAAAAAGTTCAGTAAAGGTACCTATTTCCTGAACTGAAATATAACATATATATATATCTATTGGCATTTAAAAATATTAAGCAAAATGATGAAACTTTAGAAAAGCAACGGCCCAACAGCCAAAACAGGTGTCGGTCCTGAACATGTCCAGCTCCAGGCCCAATAAAGGGATAAAGGGCATGTTTTTTTTTAACAAGCAATTATTTTTAATTTTTTTCTTTAAAAACTATTTAATAAAATATTAAAGAAATTTTCATGAAAATCATTTGATAAATTTTATAATGTCTTCTCGGCGGTGGAAATGCAGAAACTCATTTCCTTCAAGATAAGGCAGGAAACATTGGTCTTATATTCAAGAAGGAGTAAAATTTATAAAACAAATAAGGATACATTTTTACAAGTTAAAATATCCGATATTCTTATTTTCGAGTCTAATTAAAATTATATTCGTAAAATCTCTTCTAATATAATAGTGATCGAACGAAAGATATTATTTTGACTTAAACGTCACGAATAATAATCGAATACAGAATCTTACTTAACTTAGCGGCATGCTTATTGCCCAACCTCTTTAATTGTCATAAATATTGAATTAAAAAGTTATATATATATATATTAATAAAAATAGGTGAATTTAAAAAAAAAAAAAGAAGTGACATCCAAACTCGTAGAAACGTCATGCAAATGCAAAAACTGATTTTCTGTCTTTTTATAATCTTTAGGAAAAAATAAGTAAAAAATAACAACAAAAAAATGCTAAAAGTCAACTCATGCTTTATGATTTTCTTTTTTTTTTTTTTCTCTCGGGATGGTGGCAACAGTGCTTTACAACTGCTAACTTAAATATATATTATAATACGTAAAATACGTTTTAATTTAAAACTTATAAAAATTACTWATCAGTCTTTTAGTATTAGGGTTAACCTCGATCAATTTTATGGACTATTGAAACATGTCTCCTTGCTGGATAACTTGGAGGGTTAGTGTTTGATAAGAGAAGCAAGAGCATGCTACACGTTCAAAGCAATTATACAAACATCAATGAAAATAATCTAGAAAATAGAAGAATTATGATATCGTTTAATAAATGTAGAATATTCTATAAATCAAGACAAAATATTCTATATCTGAACAATCAATTCAAGGGTGAGTATTTTTTAATATATAAGAAGCATTTTCTTTCTATTCCTTTAACCTGGGGMTAATGTCACTTCATTTTGGTTTGATGTCCTAATCTAGGCTGGTCCTTTTCCTACATCCCTTGTAACTCAAAGTTCTGTAAGATAATCAAGAATTGCTGATTCTCTACTTGAATTGGCAAAGAGATTGCGTGACTTTTCTAATCTTTTCTGTTMACCTTATTTGATATATTTTTCTTCAAGTTTTTAGTCTTCATTTCTTGAAATAGAAACACTTGTTTCAACAAATGACATAAAGAATTTCGCAGTCTTCTTCTGTAAGGAAAGAACGATCCCTTCCTCATCAATGGCTTCTCATAAAATCAAAACCAGTTGTTTATAACTCCAAATTAGTAAAGGGTTTTTCCAGTTAAATGAGAAAATGGSAAGAACATTCCTAACCTGTCTTCCTCAGTTTCGTTTGGAAGAAAGTTTGTGTGATTTTCCTCTTGATGATGCTGCTGCATTGTTTGCTTCATTGGAATATGATGTCCAGAAGCTCCAGAAGGCGATTTCCAGGGATTCTTTGACACTTCAATGGTGTACAGATGTCCTGATTCTACTCAAGAAGATGCATGCGGAGTTTCTCGTTGTGTTTCAGAATTTAAAGGTATCCATTTCATGGGATGGTTTGAGTAAATTGTTGGATGAATACATGAATGAGAGTCTACACATCCTGGAACTCTGCAATCTGCTGAAATCTACTGCTTCTGAGATCAACAGGTATCGTCTTAAGATCGATATAGCCATCAAAAGTAAGTACTGTGATGAGTATTTGGCTGAAATTCAGAAACTGGATAGAGAGGAGAAGCTTCACAACACAATCAAGAGGAGAAATGTTGGTAGTTTTCGAACCAGTCCAACAAATAACTGCAAAGATAGTGCTGCTAACTTTATAGGTGCAATCAGAAGAGCCATGAGTATAATCTCTTCCATTCTTCTTCGTGTGATTCTATATCCAGTTCCAGTAAAACTCGAGAAGGAAATATGTTCTGAATTTCCTCAAATGAAGTCATTCGTGAATTCAGTTCAAGATCTTGCAAGATGTTTCAATGACAAATACGGAATTTCTGGTGGGAAACTATTTCTTGCTTTTATGGAATATGAGCTGATTGAGAAAGCGATAAAGGATACAAAAACTCAACTGAGAAAGCAAGCTGTAGAAGATGAAGAAAGGTCGGAGAGCAGCAAGGTTTCAATACAGCAGAAATCAGCAGCTCTGAAGGTTGGATTGGAGGTGTTTGAATCAGAAATAACTCAAGTTTTTGAAGAAGTTCTCAAGGGAAGAAATAAATTGCTGCAGCAGATTACTACACGCAGAACAAATTAGARTAATCAGCACTGTTTTTTGTATGTCTATTTTCATATGCAGTTGTAAATAAATGTTCTCGTCTCTGGAATATCAAATATGATCCTGACTTGCCTTTAATTTGTTTGTATTTTGTACAATTAGTGTGTATATTGTAATTCATGCAAAAAAATAAATTAAGATAGCGTTGAGTAAAGAAGATAATTTAGTACATTCCTTTTCTTCATTTTCTACAATATGAATCAGATATATATATATATATATTTTAACTCCTAAAATTTTTAAGATAAAGGAGAAGATATATCCTTATTGATGTATAAGAGTGTCTGACAAGAAGTATACTATTAGATATTATTCACTTCAAAATGGATCAAGGAAAGAATTAAGATGATCTTGACAAAAGTAGGAAATTGGACAAAATACATCAGAAAATTCAATGGAGTGATACAAGAGTCAATGATCCATCAAAATCTATACGCACGAAAATTTGCACCCATTCTGGAGGGACGAATACGTTTCCACCAAAGAACTATCATCATAAACATTAAAGACCAAATAGTTACAAAGGGTATTGGGTGCTTCTAGGTGCTATTGTACAAAGCAATGAATGAATGTAATGAGCATAATGAAGCTTCTTTGTCGATTGTCTTTGCTACTTGTGGTAGAAAAATGAGCCCGCCATGACAGACCCAGCTCCAGAAGTCGTGTTTTCCCATCCTTATATGTGAATTTGGCAAATATACTATGGTAATTTGACCAAATTGAAAAATCAGTACTTTACATATCTGTTTGGAACTCCTTGAATCAATGGCAGTGTGGGGACTGGTGATCCAAAACGTACAAAATATGTACTGGCTTCAAAGGAAAAGCTAAAACCAAAGCTATTCTATGTGGGGCAGATTCCTCTTATCGGCTGACCTGTGACGGAACAGCTTCGCTATCTTTCTTCTCTCACAGTCCTGCAAATGCAGATTTCGACGACAGACATGGTTCAGAGAACAATTTGTCAAAAATAATGGCCACAAACCTGTTAGCTTGAGGTTGGATGCAGTCTACCAGAATATTTACCTTGAACATATTCAGATAAAAAGGTTTCTCAGGATTCATCCTTCTCAACTTGTAATATGTATATGCAAAACTAAGCTGATCACGAGGTGTGAACCGATCGACCTCATTAAACCAAAGACAAGAGAACAAGTTTGACATAGGCGTGTGTGCTCTTACTATGAAAGATCCTTCAGGTACATCTGTCAAAAAACAAAGAAACATGTCAGACTAACATCAGACAAGAAGCTTTGGCAAGAAACCGTTGATGATTAACAAAAACATACTACTAGGAAGAAGTTTATGTGGATCTGAGGCATTAAATTTCTTCAGCCCATCAGCCTGGTAGAATGCGAATTGTTCGTCTATAACAGTATGGTTATACTTGTTAAGCCTCTTGTTCTGAGCAACTTCTTCCCACAAACAATGGCGGTCATAGTGATTGGAAATGGCATACTCATGACCTTTCCGCCACAGGAAGTACTCCAAAATAAGGTATGGATCGAGCTGTAGACGGAGTTTGCTGTCCAACCAAATTGAATACCTGAAAATAGTTTAAAAAGCAGTCTCATTTGTTGGAGACTTGACTTTTGAGATACATATCATACCAGCTTTAGAAAAGAAAGGGYACTCAAGATTCACAATCCTAGTTGCCAAATAGAACACGCATGGAAATTCACACAGACAACTATCATTATATAGAGAGYAATATTATTAAGCATTTCCAGTTCTGCTAAACAGTTCAATACACAAATCACGCTGAAGCAGTACCACAGAAGTTACAGTATAAGGAACTAAAAGACACCAGTCCCAGGAGTCAAAATTAACTTCAGAATCCAGRTTTTCTCTAGCCTTAGAGTTTCAATATTGTTTGATGTTTGAGACATTATAAAAGTTGAATTGACAGCTTGTGCAAATTATTTCACTTGGGAAAGAATTGCCAACCTCATCAAATAGCTATTTCATCAATTTCTTCTTCTTCTATATACTTCACTTTCAAAAGCATTGCTACTTCTCKTGATATTTACATGTTTGCGACTTCGAGCACAAAACAGAAAAGAAACTGGCTAATAAAACAAAAACAGGTGCTGATCTTTCACGAGCAAAGGTACTTTGTGTATGAGTGAAGAGTCCAGGTAACATAGCATCAAGATATTTAACCAGAAACCATCACCTTGTTTGATCCAATATCAATATTTCTAGGATAACTTAACCATTCATAAATCACTAGATCAAGTTTTCCAGATAGTGASAAAAAGACAACAAAGAAGAAGAAATAATGGGACAACTTTTAGGAGCTTTTGTCAAAAGGTAAATTATTGAATTTTTAGAATTCAGAAAAACCTACAAATATTACAATTAAAGAAAAATGGTAAACTTTGGCATGCCATTTAAAAACAAGAAATACTCTCACTTACCTAGCCGAAGAGAAAAGCCGATGAGTCAAAAGTTTTGGTATCTTTCCTACCCTCCGCATGTCATCAGAAGGCAAATTCTTCACTACCACAATTTTCCAAAGTCCAATATATCCCATTCTATCTAACATATGGCCTTCTGAAGAAAGAGTTTGTAAAGTAACTTCATCAACAAACATAACAAAGCAAACATTTTTCCGGGACACACGAGAGACCTGCATGAGAACAGAAGGAACAAAAATGCAAGGCCCATAAGTTACACTCATTCTTATTAGTAATAAAACAGCACAATCAAGACAATAAACTGAGAAGCACCTTACTGAAGCTAGATAACAATATGTCCAAAACACAAAGAGTTTCTAAAGAGACTAAAGAAACTTCCATTCAATAATTGATCTACAACACACTAGTGGTGAAATAAGGAAAAGGGCACAGCATATAAAGCACAAATACGCTAATATTTTACGAGATATGAAGGGGTGAAAGCAAATTGATTTAACACATACGAACTTCTGAACATAAGGAGGAAATGTTTGAGAGACAAGATGAGGAGAGGCATGAGTGCTAATGTAGTTAGTTAAAACCCAATAAGGAAATGGCAGAAACTTAAGTGATTAGACCAAACAAAGAGTTCGTTGAAGGTTCYACAGGTAATATTTCATTCGCACCCCACCATTCACCAAGCTCAATAAGTCAATTCAGGAAGGGAAAATTGATGCAACCCAAATTGACAGCAGTGTCATGTAAACATAAGAAACAGGATAGAGCAGGAAAATGGATCAAAATCCTGCACATAGAACAAAATTTCTTCAAAACTTTTGGTTGTTGTTTATGAGGGAGAAAGAGAATGTGAATGAAATGAAAGGAATTACTAATTAAACTTATAATGTTACAACCAGGAAAAATAAAATAAATTTAAAAAATATTGTAGGCTATACGAGGTGTTTCTCTATCATTTTCAACACCTCCAAGATACRGCAGAGAAAGATAGTGAATATTGGCCCTCTTCTCCTTCCTCTTTCCCTTTTATTAATTCAATCAAAGGGAATGTGAACCCTCCCCATCTCCAATTCAACCTCAATTCTGGACATCCAGATGTGAACCACKGAACGTGTCAACACCTTACAAGTTTCAAAGAACTTTCAATTTAATGAAGGCCTTATGCCAACTTAAAAGGTGAAAGAAAGGGATAAGTGGAAGTCTAGTGAAAGAAAGGAACAAGTGTAAGTCATAAAATTCACTCTAGGTGTTATCAAAGACAATGTTAGAAGAAAGAAGTTATATCCAATTCTCCTAAAATGATAAAAAGGAAAATTTTAAAACCTCTATTGCATCAGACATATATGAATCAAATATACTAGTGTGACCCAAGAGTAAATCCTCAAATTATTCAGAATCAAAGTAAAGGATAGCAAATGAGGAGAAGGGAAAACGAAACAGGTTCTATACCATTTTGCCCACCGGTATCCTCAAGCGATCTGAATTTCCAAAGATGCAAGACACGACAGCAATATGGCAGCTACTTATGTACTTGGCATCATCTTCTGCTAGGTCAAATCCTGTACTAGGATATCCCTTTGGACCTTTGACAAAGCCGCAGTTTATTTTCTGGTCATGCGCAATAAAAGATTCTTCCCGTTCTCTTAGAGTCTGATGCCCAGCGAATCTAGGTTCCCATTTTTCATCTCCAATGGGTTTTTCTTCTGTTTCTGTATATTGTAAGGAAAACCTTGCAAATTTTCGACTTTCTAAAGGTTCCACAAGCAGTGCTGACGAATTTAATAGTTTCATCTCACAACCTGAAATTTTAAGATTTATGATCTTTAGGCTAAAAGCAAGGRAAATGTAAGGGACAAATGATGAAAGGGAAACAAATGGCTTCCACTTATAAACATGAATACTGAACCTTAAAGGCACCCACCCCCGTTTTTCCCTCACCGCAAGTAGCTATAGTTCTAAAATCCCGACAGTCTTCCACCAAGCATTCCAGATAAYGCAATCATCGAACTTGAAAATGAAAATATTTCAGTTTGGTTTGKAGTTAGGAAACAAAAATCTAACTGGACATGAATGCAACCTCAAACAAGACAATTCTTTTTCATATCAATTTAGATGGTCCTTAGAAAGAAGCTGACAAGTTAATGAAATTTGAAGTGTCGTGAGAATCATTGCAGTTAAATTGCCAATACAGATAACATTTTCAATGTATTTTACACTATTATATTTACAAGTACCACCTAATTTTTCCCCTGAGGGGCAAAGGCTTGTTCACTGACTTGATTCCATCTTGGGATAGATGTGTGTTAGGGTGTCCCCACATGTATTCAGACCGTTTCAGGGTTAAAAAAATATATATATTTAAAATTTTGAAAAAATAAAAATAATAGGAGGCTAGGACATATTCCCTGGTAGCAGGTACTTGCACCTCTTAACTTACCACCTTATCACACTAGGCACAAAATTATCATGTTACATCTGTAGCTTTGTTTGTAAGTAGGATATTAAACAATTGTAACATTCATGTTGAGTTAACTTCTTAAAAATAGTTACTTAAAAAAATATGTCATGGCTTTCTCTCCTGCTCTAAAGGAATAGCAATTCAAGTTTTATTTTCTTAGTTTCTTTTTCTTCAATTTTTTTCTACAAGTATGTACAGACCAATAATCTGTTCACAAGAAATGTAACTGTTGAAATTTGTTGGATTGACTTGTTATACTAAAAGAATTACAAACGTTCAAGTAGATTGACAACAAAGAAAAGATCAAGAACCAATTATATCAAATGCAACAAAATGGCAGATGTTAACCAATACAAGAAAAGGAAAGGCTTTTACAACATGAAATACTTCATAAAAGGAATTGAAACTTCACCAGATCAAAAAATTAGGCCAAGCAGCATTTTTTCCTTTATTTATGTAAATCATTCAAGACCATAGCATGTAACAGCATAAGAATATCAGGAGGAGTATATAAAAACCAGAATATTTGCGACGCCTTGACTTCRTTTTTGAGCTTGACCGTTTTTCAGAAGCAGACCTTCCACCAGATTGATTGTTAATAGAGGTTGAATGTTTTGAATCTRTATCTGAATGTTTAGAGATTGAAACTGATTCCATGTCAGACAGCTCATCAGAATATTCATCAACCTCATGAGCAAAGTTTTGGTGATTGGTTTTAGATTTATGTGAAACAGAAGAATCTCCGTGATCTACATCATGTGATGTAGTGGCAACAGAATGGTCAGAGTCATCCTGCGTAATATCATCATCATCTTCTATTCGAGCATCTTGAAAGCCAATTCCATCATCATACTCATCATCAGGATCTACCATCTTGTTCTTATTCTCCATACTAGAACCATGATTTTCCTGTCTTKCACCCTTCAAAGACGCTTCATATTCAGCTTCATACATTTTTAATTCATTACGSCCAGCCTCATTATATAATCCATTACCTATATGATCTGAACCCTCATGAGATTCGGCAGTTGAAGACTTCTTATCAGTATGTTTAACTGTCACTTGCATACTATCTTTATCTACAGAACCATCCTGAACCTGCTTCAACTCCTCCTCACCATAATCTTCGTCCCTTCTCCTGTCGTCCCCATCCCAATACCGTGAATCTCGTCCATGTTTAATTGATCCATGCCCAAACTTGACAACTCTGTATTTCTCTGTTCGCGTAACATTCGTAAGAAAATCTGCATCATTTCCTAAGCCATCATCCTGTCTATAACTAATATTTATATCTGCAACAAGATAAGACAAGTTCACATGTCAAGTTCAAATCTTTCAGACAATACATTATCTGAAAACCTACCYATAATGAATGAAATCAAATTATCACAATTATAAACCTAGAAACCTACTAAAGAATAAAACAATAAGAATCACATAAAAATCCAAATCTACAAACTTTCTTCAGCATAGTTATCATTGTGCTTCATTTAACAATTCAAGACATGAAACACCCWTCTCCATCAGCAATCATACTTCCCAAAACTTAAAATCAGCAAGCATACCATCTCAGTGATTCTTCAAACTTACTATATTGAAGTCAGAATACAAAACCTTCAGCTTTTTATTTACKATATCTCTGAATAAAATCCAAAGGAAATTTAAACTCCTGTCTCTCTTTTTCACTAATATGATCTTAACAGAATYTACATAGAACTCAGGAAATACAAATTAGTACCCCTCTTACATTCCAATCCCCTTAACACAGATCCAATAGAGATGCAAGAAAGTATACAAAATATAATATAACTAAAACCACTCGTTAACCCTCAATTTATATATCGAATAAATCACTTGAACTAAATCCAGTTTACCACATTCAACTAGTCTAAAATTATTACTTCTAACTAAATGGGGAAATAAAAGAAAAAAAAAAAGAAAAATAGACACTGATGAATGCCATCATGTATGTGCACCTTTGTCTTTAGAAGAGAGGTAAAGGAAAGCGACAACCGAGGCAATGAAGGCGACGATGATGAATACAATGAGGGCACCGACAATAGAGATCTTGCGGCCTTTATTTAACCGACGGGGGTGATGATGGTGATAATACCGGGGCTGCTGCTTGTGCGAAGCGCCAGAGCGAATCCCAATCGATACATGATTGTGATTGTGATCCGGCGCCACAACGCCGTGCCAACTCCCGCCGTTGTTCCCACCTCCACCACTGACACTGCCGAATTTACGCATTGCTGAAAATTCCTCAACTCATTTATCCAATCAATCAATAATAATAATGATAATAACAGTGATATAGATAGGGAAACAGTGAGTTATATATATGTAGGATGGATTTTCTCAGTATGAGTATGAGTCACAGTGTGTGATGTGTGCGAGAGAAGTTGAAGAAGAGATTGAAAACGGTAATAAAGGTTTAGGAGAATAATTCGGAGGTTTGAAAGCTTGAAGCCTCAGCTCGAGGGTAAGAGAGAGAGACTGTTATGAGTCACCTGAGASGGAGGGAGGGTGSGGRGGATCTGTGTTGTTTTGATTGAATTACCGAATTACCCTTCTTCTAATTTTTTTTTTCTTTAAATTCTTTTTCAATTGGCTCAGGGTCGGCTGTTGGGCTGGGCTCGTGARAYCGGAAGGCCATCCCCAAATGGCCACTTTGATAATTGTTTGTATGTCTTAAAATTCATCTATTGCATTTGCATGGTTAATAAGAGTGTTTGAATGGAGATTACTAGTATTCTGCTCTATCCTTTTAACACATTAATTAAAGTATGACGTGAATAATATTAATTTATTCAATATCTTTTTTTATATACACACGTCGTACTCTAATTGATATAATATGAAAGTGTAATAAAAAAGTATATTATAATATTTGAAACCTATTTGAGCCTAATTATGTAACAAAATTTTCATAAATTACTAATATAATGACCGTCTTTGTGAAAAAATAAAAATTATATTTCATGCTATGATAAGTTTGTAAAGAGTTCGCCTATTTACCATCCCGTAATATCTTACATAGTTTTAAATTATATATATATATTACGAATTAAGATGGTACTCTTTTAAATCTTTTAAAACATAACATTGATCGTCTTATATAAAGGCTATAGATCTTCACGAGAGAATATATAGGAGGGTGGGAGTGAATTTTTCTTTTCCTTTTTGAATTTAAATCCTTATATGTAAGTAACTATAGMATGTGATATGTTTATATTTAAGTTTAATTTCTTAGAAAAATCTTATAATGAAATTAAATAACAAGTCGTTTAAATTTGAATACAAATACAAACTTATCTCAACTTTGATAGATTTGACTCATCATTAACTAGCCYAGATTGACGAAAATCTATAGAAATAATGTGATTTAAGTTCAGCCCRCAATGATAGTGGAAAGGTAGAAAGATTGTCATTTCGATTYATAAATTTGAACAAAATACCCCTCAAAATTTGATAATGATAACAATTGTAACAATAATAGAGTTTTGAAGCATTGCTATGTCTGAGTGGTATGTTTGAGCTGCTCTTTTTGTTCTTGACCTCAATTGTTTGGTATCATTGTTGGGAATAAATTAGAATAATTTTAAAAAAGTAAAAATATAAGCTTGATAAATACAAATAAGGATATCAAAATTTAGATGGTTCGACATATTTAAATGTTCAACTCTATTAATGATAACATGAATAAAAATACTTTGTTATTAAAAATAAAAAGATTTGCAAGAATCGTCCTTGGATTGGGAAAAGGGGGCTAGCGATATCTTTGTAAGTAGCTACTATTCAAACTCCTTAAGAAGAGCCAAATTGAGCATAGCTCTTGTTTAGGATTTATAAAGGATGTAAGATGTAAACTTATGTAATCTGTTTTGTTTTAAAAGGGCAAAAAAATAAATACAACTTGGAAAAGTAAGAAAGTTATATCGTAATCATTTAACTTTTGTCTTTAATTGGAACAAAAGTTAAAGTTGGTCTAACATCCCCTAATGTTAGTCGCCCCCGAGTATTCTGGTCAATGACTAGTCTTTCCTTTTATATGCCACAACTATTTAGGTCTTCTGAGACTATGTAGAGAAGAGGCAGCTTGGAACTGCAAAGGCAGAATGGTCTGTGATAAATGAATAATCTCCTGGTGGACAGTACTTTACGACTGTTACAACAGCTCCAAAATAACAAGTACCAGGCATAGGAATAGACGATCGCAGGAATGGAGGTGGTGGTAGTGACTCATATAGGAGTGGGGAAACGATGAGAGAGCCCAATCTTGAAAATCGGACGGTCCATCTTGATTGTTGGCACTGTATTGCCATTGAATGGTCCAACTAAGAGGTCCATCTGGAGACTTGAACAGTCAACCTTGACCACTGAAAATCTGTAATTTTTCAAGGTTAATTATCTTGAGAAATGATAAACATAATATTTACTTCCTTTATTTTTTTATGAGTATCGTAATTGATAAAAATATATTAATTTAGAAAATTATTAAATTAACTATTATACTCTTCATTATATTTGCAAACTTTCATATATGATATGTAAAAAGTCTTTCTAGATTCGGAAAAAAATAAAATGAAAAGTCATTTTAATTTCTAAAAAAATGGATAATAATAATTAATATCACCCATATTAGCAAAAAAAAATAAGTTATGAGGTAAAGGATAAAATTGTAATTTTTATTTATTTTTTGTATTGATATGTGTAAAAAGATATTTATTCAATAATAAAAATAAATTGGATGGTCGTGACACTTATAAAAGATCGATGAAGTAATTCATGAGACTTTATCAAGGATGGAATTAGAGGTAAGGAGAGACAGCCGCCCCCGTATTTTTCTAAACTCTCATGTAGTAGTGTTAATATTTTTGCCTCAAATATTCATTTTATCCCTTATATCTTGATCGTTTACTTCCACTCTCTCAAAATCAAATTTCTAACTTTGTCCTTAAATTTTATGTATAAAAAATAAAAACAATAAGATTTAAATCAAATAGGCTTGGCATCATGTCTACTTCTGAATCTCCCCTTTTTTAGTTTCATCTAAATCAATTATATCTTTCAAAATTATATTTTGAATACTAATTTGTAAAAGAGAGGAAAAATACTACAACTATTAGTGACTTTGCAAATTTCATATTCATATCTGCGAATATTCCAGATATTAATTTATTTTTGAGATAAAGAACTTAATTATTTGAACGAAACAATAAAGGGCACTTAAGGAAAAATGGATCTTTATGTTGGTGGTGCTTTTGGTAACTCTCATTATTTTTTGGGTCAAATTATTTTTAAATTTATGTGTATAATAATTCAATAATTTAAGTTAATGTAATTGGCAAGTAAATTAATTAACATTCCGACTCTATTTATAGCGAATATTATAAAATTTTTAAACTAGATTTACTCCCGATTAGGAGTCAAATTTTGTGAACATAACTCGAATCGAGTTTAAATTAATTCATGAATATAGAGTGATTTAAAAAAAATTAGTGATAAATTTTCATTTTTTTTTCTCTTCTTATGTATTAGACCGGTGATTGGTTGAGTTGGATTTGAATTTTGAAATTCTGGTGTCCAAATTTTCTTTAATAAGAGTCTGCAGAGCCAAATCGAGAATAGTTATATATTTCATACTTGAAAGGCCAAAATAACAGAGTTGAAGGGCCAAACTATAATTGACCTCAAGTTACCTTGCATTTGCGTGTTCGAGCATGATAAGCCACGTGAAGCCCAGACAAAATCAGTCGATGTCGACTTCATAAGCCTTGCAATTGGACTAGATATCCTCTCCATGACGAGCCTGAGATTGAGCGCTGTCCACTGAACTTTGAGGCAGGACCAACCTCGGGCCTGGGACTCAAGAACCGTTGAGAGTTTCGTCAAATATCTCAAGAATTTCTTCATTTTGTTGCTGTTTTGGTCTGCAAAAGTGAATTGCAGTACAGACCTTTGATACGGATTCAAAATCCAGCATTTCAGAGGTACGTAAATGCACGGATACCAATTTCTAATCGGGGTTGTAATTTAATCTCTTAACTTTCGTTTTAATGATACTATCACTTGTTTATAAATTAGTTGATCGAAGCAATGAAATATGTTGCAAGTATCTTTTTTGATAGTTTTTATTCTTTTGTTGTTAGTTTTTGGCTTAATGATGTGCTGATGCGACTTGCGAGTGTTTGTAGGCCATTTTTTAATATGAAACTTTCTATTTAAGTGTTGAATTTTTTATTAACGTACTTTTCGTCTTGTTTCTTGATCCCCTGAAAATTTTTGAACTTGGTGCTGATTTTATGCTCCCATATCATCGTCGGAAATGTTCAGGTGAATYAGTAACTATTGACTTTGTATTTATGCTTTCAGAATTGGGATCAATTGAATGAAAGCAGATAAAAAATGTGTAATCTTGTGTCTGTTCTTGAAAGCAGATAAAAAATGTGTAATCTTGTGTCTGTTCTTTCTTTCGTTATTTTTCTTAGTGCTGTTCGAGCTATTCCATGTATTGATAACCAAGAATAGTTCAAATTCTATACTATTGGTATTATCATAATCCAGTTGTTTTCACTTCACCGTGAACAAACTCATTGATAACATGAGGTTTATGACCTCAGAACTCCAAGCATTAGGTGATTATATGGTGCCTTCTGAATCTCATTCTCGTTTGATCACAATTCGAGTAATTTTCTTCAGATAAAGCCTATACCTAGCATAGAAGACTTGCCTAAATGTGGACCGATGTGTAGAGAGCTGACAATGTGCTCTTTTATTCCTTTGCTGTAGCAGCAGAKGTAATTAAAGATTGCAACTTCTGAGTTCCGGCGCTTTTAACTATTATGTGCTAAAATAGGCTTTTCATTCTGGCATGTTGATCTCAAATGAATCAGAGGGTCTTACAAACTTGCCGTTGCATCTCCAGTTAGGTACAGAGGGAATAAGTTTGAATTCGTTGAGTATCTTTCGCTGTTTTTATTTCGAACTCCAATTCTTTTCCTTTTTTTTTTTTTTTTAATATGAAATGTGGTTTGGATGATTTTTATGCAGAATGTACTTACTCTTGAAGCCAATMGTTTCTGCTCAGAAGGTTTAGCTTGGATTCTCAAAAAGCTCTCTTGAGTCAGAAGGACCTGACTGATTACGGAACTTATTAACCTTCCTCCCATTGGAAGCCTTTTTAGTCAGGCACTCTACTAAGACCATGGCTCTTTTGGCTTCACATTTATGTTAGAATTGGTGACTTTGTCTCAATATTAACATTCGAGGTTTTATGAATTTTAAATTCCTTGAAAATTTTGCTGGCCTTGGTTATCCATGGAATTTGTTTCCTATTTGACATAGTAGCCTGTTATCATGTGAAGTTTTGGACCYAAGTTTCTTCCTCTAGAATTTGATGTGAAATGGATATGGCAGAGCGAACGATGGTTCCTTTTGACTTGGAGTATAAGAAGATAATTCTGTGGATGGCTCATCAATGTATTTTTAAGTTCTGGATAATGATAGGGTATTTCTGGAACAAGTAGATTGATTCTTAAGTCTGACTGAATGCTGACGATTTCATTTCACTTCCTTTTTTTAACTAGAGATACATGAAAAATTGAACTTCAGTTTTATGGGGAACTACTTGAGAATTTATAGTGAATTGTTTGTAGGTTATTATGCTGTCTCAACATGTTTCTCTTTTATGATGCAGGGATGCTGGCAAAATCGCTAACATTACCCCTGGTACTGGATTCCAACACATGCTTCCGMGCTTCTTCTGTGAGTATAATTTTGTTAATGTTCTGAAGAATTATACTGATGTTACGCGTTAATTAGTACCCCCGAAGCAAAAAGTGTTGGGGGGCGGGGGAACTCATGTCACATGTAAACTATATTTGTGATAGTTGAAGATTAATAATATGCTTAATAATAGAAAATGGTTATTCTCTTCCAAAACATGGTATAAGAAATATATAAAATGTTTGTGCCCTATAGTAGTAGGAGAAGGATTTGAATTACACGTTATCTATACATACTTGCATAGAAGCATCCCCAAGTTGAGCGAATTTCGTAGGTTCTGTAGTTGGTGTGGAAGTGGACATGTTTGGACTAGGATTAATCAAAAGACAATTGGAAAAGTTTGTAAACCATGGTAATAACTAATGACTTTGCTTATGCTGTTGATCCAAAAAATAGGAATATGACACTTCGATTTGCCCTATTTCCTGTAGGGTTTAAACTTACTTCGTACTACACACGAACAAATTTGGCTTCTCAGATAATTGTCAAGTATGTTTAAGTGCAAGAAAACAACATTCTCTTGGGTTTCTACAATGTATAAATATGTTTTTGAGGTTTTGATACTGTGGTTCTCCGGTATTATTTACAATTTGGCAACTGGTTGCATTTGCTGATAAGAAGCATAGGATAATCGTCAATTTGTATCTGTAACACTACCAAATTAAGTTGGATTTTTATCTGGGCCACTCCTGGAAAAGAACTGCTAAAAATCTTCATTAACAAGATATCTTTTTGCTCCTTAAGCATTAAAATCATGTTCTGTTTGTAGATTGAAGATGCTATAACCAATGACTGACTTGTCTCATGTAACAAAAAGAAGATAAATATCACCCTTATGTGATGCTGAGTTTGTAACATATTGATTCACCAGGAGCTGTTTTACATTTTCCTGCTTTTTATTACCATAGGATTTCAACACCTCAGAACTTCTATCTGGATTAGCTGCCTGGTGAAGAAGCACATGCAAGCACAGACTAGGACGATTGCCAAGTTTGATTTCGATGCAAAATTTATGAAATGAGAGATAAGTATGAGGTGAAAAATAGTAGGCATTTATAGAGGCGCAATTGTGAGCACAAATAATAGACGGACATGAATTGGGTACATGTATGAATTTCTCTGACAATATGGTGGATATGGCGCATTCTGCCAGATAAGAGTTCGTTCATAAATTCCTATATTAACCCAGATAGTTGAGAAAATTCTTGGATGATATTTGAAAACTAATGCATAGATTATTGAATTTCTAAATTATTTCGGACCATGCCCTTCTATAAGCATGTGGTTGGCTGTAATATGTACTTATTTGGTTTAATCTGCTTTTGACAGATATTTGAATGCCGTGAAGTACATCTTTTTCAATAATGGTCTCCTGTTCTGTTATTTCATTCATAACATGTTAAGCTCATGCCATTTCTTATTTTCTTTTCGTTTACAGCTTGATTCTGCTTCAATAGGCAAAAGCAGTCTGGTCATTGACCTAAACCTATCAAATTATGTTCCAGAAAAGGTCATCCGAAGATCCTTCCGACCAATTTCTACATCGAGGAAGTGGGGATTAAATTCAACTGCACAAATTGATGCTGCAGTATTGAGTGATGAAGATAGGAAATCATGGGATGCTTGTAGACAAGCTTTATCTACATTTGCATTTGCTGGGGAGGAGGAAGACAAAATATTAGGGAAAGCATTTGGGTATATACATTCGCCTTATTGGAGTGAAGAGCGGAAGAAGGAAGTTCCAAGACTCGCTGTTGTAAATGAGATATTGGATTACCTTAGGAGTTTAAATCTCGCCAATGATGATTTACGCAAGGTGCTCAAGAAATTCCCTGAAGTTCTCGGATGTAGCCTTGAAGAAGAAATGAAGAACAACGTGAAGATTTTGGAAAAGGACTGGGGAATTGAGGGGAAATCTCTTAGAAACCTACTTCTCCGCAATCCAAAGGTGTTGGGTTATAACATTGACTGCAAGGGAGATTGTATGGCTCAATGTACTCGCTGCTGGGTCCGGTTCTAGCTCTCATCGTGATTGAGAAATTTGTTTCTGTATTTGGTCAATAGATGTATGATAGATCTATAATGTTGGAAATTAGTTTCTATACCTAGTGAAACTGATGTACCATGATGGTATATCTTCCTCTCTCTGTATGAAATGCTGAATCTGTTTTGAAGCTGAATTCTTGTATCAGAGTTGTCTTGTTAGGATAGAAATGCTCCCTGCATTTTGAAGATAACATTTTTGTTGTATAAGTGGTTCCATGTATTTACTGTTTGTACTTGCAGCAAATGGAGACAAATGTTGTCTTTACTTTCTGGAACTGCACTTGGAAAGTTTTCCAGATTACCAAGATCCGCAGTTTATGTATTTTCTGCCGCACACGAACTTGATATTATTGCAAATTCTGAACCCCCAAGACTTCGGAAACACAAAATGCTATATGTGTGATAAAGTTTGTTAGATGATCTCCTYCATTTACGTAATCTTCACCTCCTAAAAGCACTATCACCAGTTATAAAATCCCTGTAGCCTAACTAGACTTTCTGCAATTTCTCTCTATAGCTCAGTATATCTTCCACTGTTTTGATAATGATGAGCACAAAAGCAACAGTTTTTGTAGTCTTGCTTTGTTTTATCCTCATTCATGAGGTACGTTTTGGCATTAGTTTATCCATCATCGAGTCGCTTTATCTTGATGGAACTTGAGAAAATATTATAGCTAATAGTTACAACTTGAAATATGTTCTTGAAAACTACTTTTGCAGGTACAAGGTGACAATGGATCAGTAGCTCATGAAACTGCCAAAATCGGTATGTCAAACCTTGTTGAATTTCTGCATTTGTTGAATTATGGACTTATGGCAAATGATCATAAACATTTTCCCTTTTTCTCTCTGAATTTGGCAGACTGTGGAGGAAAGTGTGAATACAGGTGCAGTAAAACTTCAAGGCATAAAATGTGCATTAGGGCATGCAACACCTGTTGTCAGAGGTGCAATTGTGTTCCACCAGGCACTTCTGGTAATGAAGATGTCTGCCCCTGCTATGCTAACATGAAGACTCATGGTGGAAGGCACAAGTGCCCTTGAATTCATTATTTCTGCTCTCAGCTGCTTTGGAAATCCCCTTGATTGGTACTATATATGGAATAGTAAGGGGATTTATTCTGTAATAAAGAAAATAAAGCTTTCTCTAGTCAGGAAAAACAAGAATAATTTAATATTACAACCCTGAAGAAGCTCAAAGCCTTTATTTCATGATATCTCAAGAAAAAAGGGAATATGCCATATACCATAAATAGGTGACCACAAAGCAGTGTATGGTCATCACTCGTTTTATTTCCCTCAATCGAATTTATCCGAATATACTAGAACCTCGTTCACAAACACAAGCAGAGAAACAGACAGATCTAGGATTAATATAAGTCCTTATGTGATTGTTCATGGACACTTGAGCTTGTTTCCTTTGGTCCTTAAGTTGGCATAGCAGGGACAGACCTCCTTATTGCCGTAAGTGCCCGGTGGTACGCAGTTGCATTTTGCACAGCAGGCCTTGCATGCTCGACTACAGATCTTCTTTCTTGATGCCTTACTGCATCTCCTTGAGCATGCATGGCTACAATCTGTCCAATTCCAAGTTATCACGGGTTAGATTTCTAAAGAACATTGTAGTCTCTTATAAATCTTTGATGGATTTTTTGAACACCTAAAATAACTTCGGTTTCCACATTGAATTCTCAAGACTTCCTTTCCAAAAGAATTCTTTTTTGAGCTACAATCAGAAGCAAAAAGCAATCTAAAACTGGTCAAAAAAAGCTTTTCTTGACTTAATTAGCAATTGAGAACAGAATCTTACTAATTTTCCCTGGTTTAGCTTTCTTGTGAAGTGCTTCTCCGTTTTCTCTGTTAGCTCTGGATTCGTCCATCTTATATACAAAAAGCATGCAAAAAAATTAGGTCCATTTATATGTTAAAATAATCTAGAAAAAGTTTGAGCGTTTCGATGTACCTGAGTAAGAGAATGTGAAGAATCATCTACAGCAAACCCCTCAGTGAAAACCTGCATAACCAAATTAGCTTATCAATCCAGAACTTCAAAAGTAGCTTTATTTCGCTGCATTAGGAAACCAAATGCACCTGCAGTAGAAGAATTGCAATAAGAAGAAGGGACAAAAGCTTCATCTTCTTGGGTGGTCAGTGAGGAGCCCAGAAACAAAATAGCAAGATATATTTTCTTGATGACACAATTTGGAAGCTTTCTGCATAACGATCTTTTCTGAAGACGGCCTTTTATAGGCAAACGAAACAAAAATCCACATGGGTTTTCACATGCAACAGTCGCAACAAATTGATAGGATTCCCTGAGTGTCGTTCTCCAAGTATTAGTGGCATTTCTGGTGAAAGTTCTTCATCCACTTTATCCTTTTGTTGCTATATAGCGCGTGAGCAACAGCTGGTGCCTGCTGGTGATCATCAGATTTTGCTGTAAATGGTCCCTTCTAGGTTTGGAACCTTTCCAACCCAGGAACCGGTCCCTTTCCCTCTCCTTTCCCTTAGCTAGAAGTCAGAAGGACATGCACGATAAATGTAACAATGGCTACCTTTTCGTTTGGTGTCTGTGAACAATGGAGCTTTGCTGTGGAAGAAAAAGAAAAGCATACTGCATGAGAACCATAGATAAAGTGAAGTCTTGACTGTCCTTACAAATAATGCACCATCCATGGAGCTCTGGATTTGTTGGTTTCTAAAATTTACAGGTTGGCTTTTGATTATTGTTTTTGTATTTTGGGACCCTGCTAAGATACAATTGATCATTATTTTTTATTCTTTCTGTTCTTTCCCGATATYAGATTAACTTTAAAGGGTAAAAAAATAAATATAGAGCGTATTTATATTTATAGAGAAAACATAGCCTCGTTGGATATTTAAGTTGTGAAGAATTTTTCAAATAAATAGGAAAATTGTAAATGTCCAAATGGAATTACCATCTAGATTTGTCTCTTTTTTCACCTTGTCCTTTCTGCTTTATTCTCTGCATGTGGAAGAAGAGGCTTAGGCATGCAAGTTGTTCTTGTTTATGGTTTGTTTGTGTTGTTTTCTACGTCAGTTATTTTTTATAATCGGATTTAATGAATTTTAAAATTAGATAAAACAAGTAAAAAAATATAAAATCAATTGAATTTAGATTTTTAAGTGGGAAATATTGAGGTTTTTCAATCAAAATATGAATTTCAATTCATATTCTCTATTTGTAAATGAGTAATTGAATTAAAAAAATCATACTTAAATATAAATTCAGACCGAGCTAAACAAAAAATAAAATAAGATATTAAACAAATTTTCCTCCTTTTTAAACATAACTTCATTTAAATTCAATTTTAACCAACTTATTTTAATGATATAATAATGTGGATTTAAATATGAACTCCATCTTCTTTTTCATGAAATAATACATTTTTTATTTTTCATTTAATTGATGGAATGGATTTTTCTACATAATGTCATAAATTCAAATAAGAAAGACCATCCATGAAAATGCTTTAATAACTAATAATCTACTTAAAAGATAAGCAGGGATGGTAAAAGGAAGTCTAGAAAATAGGAGGACCAAAATGAGAACATTGAGTTTGAAAGGTCAAATAGACGAACCCAAACGTTTAAAAGAGATTGACGCATCAAATCCATCTCCTTCTTCGTCCGTCTTCTTCTTCTTCTTCTTGTAGGCAATTYCACAAACATATGGGGGATCATTCTCACGGTAGAAGCAAAAAGCACAGCAAGAAAAAACAGAGCAAAGCGGAAGACGACAGCGCCAGCGAGTCATCATCTCCATCGCCTGCATCTTCTGATTCAGTGTCCTCCTCCGACGACGACGGTCGGAGGAAGAAGAGGCGTCGTAGCAGTGACGAGAAGCACCATAGGAAAAGCTCCTCGAGGAGAGATAAGAAATCAAGAAGAGATAAAAAACTCAAAAGAATGGGAAAAGAGCGAAGGAGAAGTCATAAATCGAAGAGGGATAAGAGTAAGAAGAAGAAAAGGMACTATTCGGATTCAGATGAGTCTSGGTRGGAGTCCGGTTCGGATTATGAAAGTGATGGTAATTTGGGCCGGGAGAGTCCGGAYGAGGTGCTGAAATGTATATTAGAAGACTTTCCTGCTGTAGCTGGTGATTTGGAACAGGTATTTCMTTTATTATTTAATCCCTGATTACTTTTTGCATTTTGGGTGAATTATGGCAATTGGATAGTTGGCCTAAAATTCAGTGAAGGGGCTCCGTTTCTGTGAATTTGAGTCGGTTCTGATGCATTTGCATACTAATTTTACTAGAAAATTTTGATGTTGCAGGTAAAGATTTTAAAATTTGCTAGCTGACTGAAGATGCTTTTAAAAAGTGGTGGTCTTTTTTGGCAAAATTTTAGTTTATATTGATTTCTAGTATCATTCAAGCTAATTTGGACGATGTCTCAATTAGGATAACTCTATGCATGAATCCAGTACTGACTGTTGTAATTTGTTTAATATACAGCTTTTGCATATGATAGATGATGGACAAGCTGTTGATATAAAGGGTTTGTCTGAGAAGTCTCTGGTTAAGCATCTTAGGAAACTGTTTGTGTCTTTGAAGCTTAGAGAAAAGGGAGATAACTGTTTTCTACTGCCTTCAAAAGTCCGTCCTACATTGGAGGTGGTTGGAACAATAATTCAATCTCATGTTCCTCGATATCAGCAGCCCAAATTGGAGAACGAAAAGCAATCTACATCTCCTGATTCATGTAGAGGAGTGAAAAATGATGCTGCTGTTAGTGATTCACATGAAGAAGTCGGTCCAGCTAGAAGAAGGTACTAAAAAGACATATTTGTTAGTTATTTATTTGTCGCTAATGATTGAACAAGCCCCTTCAGCTCATCATTTTGTTTTGTTTTTCTTTCTTGGCTAGAGATATTTAAAAAAGTGAAATTTTACTATGGAATATATTAGAATGAGTAAGGTCTATCTGGTTATATGCCTATGATGTTGCACTTGACTTGGAAAATATGAACTTTTGCTCTCTACTAAAAACTMCAACGAATGGTTCCTTCCTTTATATCCCAACATCCCAAGAGAGATAAAAGAACAGTGCCCGTGGGGTGGGGAGTGGGAGGAAAAACAAGTATCGCTACAAATGCCCTTGTTATTTAAGTTCGCATTATTATCTTGTGTTTGCTGATTTCTGAGGGTTGTTAGTTTGATTGTGATAATTTGGTTATTGCAGGATTGTTGGCCCAGAAATGCCATCTGCCGAGTTACTTGCTGCAGCAGCCAAATTAACTGAAGCAGAAGCTGAGATGAGGTATCGCTTCAACATGATAATTCCAATAATTTCTGGTCATAAGATCTAATATTTATTAAAAAATTTTCTTAACCAAAGAAATTCACATATTCATATAGTTTGACGGAAACTTATTGTTTGTTAGACATTCTTTACTAACTGGTTCAGCATCATAAATTCTTGAATCATGAAAGATATTGCATTTGTTGGGTGTATTTTAGAGAAGCCGAGTTGGAAGCAGACACTGAAGTGTTCATAGGACCTCCACCCCCTTCTGTGGTAGTTGAAGCTGAATCATCAAACGAAGCAGAGCGTTTTGAAGAGGTTTCTCTCTCCTTATCCCTCTCTCTCTCTCAAGTCAAATCATTTTTCACGATAGATTATTTCTGGACTTTTTTGAACCATGCACTCTTTCCATTTTAACTGTTTCCCTGTTGTTCCATTTGCGATTAGTTTTGGTTATTGAACCATGCTTGTTTTGGGCTTTTAGCAGTGAAAGCTATTACGCAGCACATACTCATTGTAGGTCTCTGAAATCTTCAAATTTAGCCTTACACTTGAGGAACAAACTGGTTCTTCATTCATGTAGTTGGCCCTTGAACATGATTTCTAGAGTAAGGTATAAGATGAAACAAATATATCATTTTGTTTGGGAGCAAACTTGAGAGAAAACCCCTTAAAAAGGCAGAATCTTTATTTGATCTAAGACTACGCTTAACACTCAACTGTTCACCTATCAATAGATATGGGAGGGAAATTAGCTACCCATGACCTTAAAACATGTGTAAGAATTGTTGGATATGATCATGAAGACTCTAAGTTCTATGATTTTTCAAAATTGATCTTTGCACATTWAAKGTTTTTAAATGGAACTACCATGTTAACTCTTCAAGCAACCTTTTCAGTGATCCATAGCAACTTTAGAAAGCTTATTAACAAAGCATACCCATAGATTTCCATGCTGATTGTTTGCCAAAATTATAGGCTGCAGACTATTAGCATGCATGAAGATGGAGCTATAGCTTTTAGTGGGTCTGAGGGCATTATAATTTATTATTACAGTATGCAAAATGACCCTTGTTTTCATTTTCATAGTTCTTGTATGATAATGTAATTTGTTCTTTCTCAGATTACAAGAATTKTGACAGCTGAGGCAGATAGTCCATATGATATCCTGGGGGTGAATAGAAATATGGCAGCTGAAAACATGAAGAAAAGGTAAGTTGTTTCTTGATGTTTAATGTTTGTCTATTTCTATTGTGATCTTTAAGCACCAAAATTTTCTAGTCTCCTCTCATCTTTTTAGTTGTTATGGTCTGAGATATTAAGTGGCTTGGTGAGTTGTTTATTTCTATTATATTGTTGCTTCACGTTAAATTGAAAATTTTYTAGAATTCCTAAGAAACAGAGTTGGAGAATATTATTGTTCTTTCATCACAGTGATTTTCTTTTACCTGTAATCCTTTACTAGATGCCATGATGCTTGAGACTCAATTGATTTGACATGAATAAGACTGGATCCTGATATCGTTATCTGTTTAAAATTCCTGGTTGCATTATCTTCATTTCCTTATTTATCTTTTTGTGATTGGTTTTGCTATTCGGTTTTTTCCTAATACACGTTCAATTAGGGAATCAAGTATTTCAAAAGAGATTAAATCCCTTCACTAAAGTAGTTGCTGAAGGGCTCTGTATGAGCCCTTATCGTACTATTTGTGTACCAAGCTTGTGCTTGAATTCAAGTAGGCATATGAGGTTTTATTAGTTAATCAAGCTGACTTGAGCAGACCTATTTTGATGTGAAATCTCATGAGCCAGCTCTATTAATAATAGGCACTATTTCCTATATAGTGTATTATATATGTATTATTTWTGATATTTGAGTTTTATTTAAAAATACAAGAATGATCTTTTAAAGATTGTGTGATAATCAAACAGAATAAAAATGAATCCATACAGAACACCTTAGCTTCCGTTTCTCTCTACCTATTTTCTTTCTGTCAAGCATACTTGTCACCAATGTATCTTCATGTCTAAACACCTACTCAACCTTTGTCAGCCATGTTTGTCCTTTTCTCTCTCTAGTTCAATTGTGCCTTTGCACTCCTTCAAAATTCTCTCTCTTTCTTTGGGTTGAACACCAGGAAATGTCAATGTAGAGCTTAAACTATGGAAGATGAGGGCAAGACTCTGGAAGTTCAAGGAGAAACTATGAGAGGAAATAGGTGTCAGAGGACATGCGGAGTAATATAGAGAGGGTGGTGGGCTGTATTGGATCTTGGTGTAATGCTGAATAGTTTAATTAGTTGAGGGGAAGATAAAACAAGGAGAAAGAAGTTGCCGGAAAATGGTGATAGGGGCGGTTGCGTAGTATGATTGGGTGGTGCCAGGGGTTGAGGTTGAGCAGCACGGGGGAGCGGATCAGTTATTTTCTTACAGTTTTTGAATATTTTTCCTTTTATGATAGATCGACTTACAGAAGAAATTCAAATGATATCCATCCCTTGATTTAGGGTTTGAGTCAATCTCAAGCTCGAATAGGTCAACTTTGGCTTCGGCTCTGCTTATATGCAGCACTAGTTGGCTGGTTCTCATAGAAACATTTTCTCCTTTCTCCGCTGTTCCTTATTCAGGAACTACTATTCAATATTCTGACAATTTTCTGGCATATGAAAATGCACAAACATGCACAGAGAAATCTCTTACCCTCCACTTCTTTGTGAATTTATATGAGGATMTGCTGATACAGGAAATTGAAGAATCACTCATGTTGCATGTTCTTTGGAGGTAGAAGTTATTGTGGGTTTTGATGAAAACCAAGGGTTACCACAAGAGCTGGATTCTAGAAGTAAGTTAGAGAAGAGTTGGGGAACTGTAGGAATCACTTTAAAAGAGTCCTAGATGTCACACAATATAAATAAGGTGATCAACATCTGCAGGAGTTCTATTAAACGTTTAATTTCTCACAAATGTTTATAAGAGAACAACATTATTGGTAGACTCCTACTTCATAAGAGTAAATAGGAAAGAGTTTTAGCAACTAGAGAAAACAACATGGACTTCCTAAAGAGCCTTAAAGAATGATTGAAGACAATCTTGAATTGTAATTACTACAAAATAATCCAAATAAAAGGTGAACATAGTACCATTGAGTAATAAACCACTAAATCCTCTTAACTTGAACCAGAATATGCCTAAAGAAAGGCTCATCATGCATGCTAGAAATTCCCAAATATTGAGGCTTTTTTAGGTTGCATTGGTTCACATGCTAAATCTTGGTCTTCTAAATCACATACAGCTGAAATACTAAATATCAACAGGTTGAGTTTATTTCCCGATGACCAGATATTAGCATTTCCGGACTTGAACATGTGTCCTGTTTGCTTTAGGAGCTGTAATCTATAGAAATCCAGGCATTTTGACATGTCTCTGTTGAATAGTCCATTGTACAATGTTTACAAACTTCGAGTAGAACTCATCTTTTAAGATATGCAAATTGACTTCTTTTGGTGTAGATATTTTTTGAAGTAGAAAGTATCTTCTGATAGTAAGTTGTTTCTTTTTAGTGTACAAATTGTTGGTACTAAAAATGTTTCTATAGGTACTGGAAGTTGTCTCTTATGGTGCACCCAGACAAATGCTGTCATCCTCAGGCTCACCAAGCATTTGTTAAACTGAACAAGGCTTTTAAAGAGCTCCAAGATCCAGAGAAGGTAAGAGTATTTTTACATGATCTTTGTTTTAGTGAACCTTAAGATTTTCTTCATTACATTTATTCTCTCTTTGTCTGCAAGTTTCTTCTGATTCCCATGACTTTGCTGAGTAGAACATTTGACTCAAAGATCTGATTCAG
The DNA here is from genome assembly GCA_001752375.1 of Rhazya stricta. Classification (NCBI taxonomy): domain Eukaryota; kingdom Viridiplantae; phylum Streptophyta; class Magnoliopsida; order Gentianales; family Apocynaceae; genus Rhazya; species Rhazya stricta. The sequence continues at coordinate 2,634,731 of MEJB01000017.1, forward strand.
AATGTACAATGTAAACATTATGTCATATTAAACTTGGTAATGTGCTTCTCCTTTTATTGCCAACTAGTGCAACCTTTTAACTATGTTGTGTTAAAATTTTCTTTATTTGTTCTTTGTCTGCTGAAGTCCTAGCTTATTGTATTTGCTCACTCAAAAGTAAGAGAAACGGTGCTACTTAACTAATCATGAGTTATTTCCTGACTTGTCTGTTGACAATACAAGATCCTCTTGCAGAGAAGCTTATGACTATAATATAGTCCTTCCAGCTATCTAATTTAGATAGCTAGTTTATATCAACAGTCTTCAACTTTATGTTTTTTATGTAACTGATGCTCTCTTTCTATATGATTTGCTGTTCTTGTGTAGCGAAAAGTGTTGGATGAAAAGATAAAAGAAAAAGAGGAAGAAGAAGAATTTAAGGTAGTCATCTGAATGTCCTTCGCCATCTAAATCTGTTCYTTTTCGTTGTAGTTTTTTCAACAGAATAGGGTTTATTCTTGACAGGCAGAATTGAAAGCAATGCGAGAGGCTGCACAATGGAGGCYTTTGCAAGGTGAGCATCCTCTGCTKCTTTTATGTGATTCTTCTTTTTTCTTCATGGCTATCAGCAGATCTATTTTCGTTTTTATGTTGCCCTTCCTCTGACTAACTGCTGCCTCTCGAATTCTCGGATGCCTAAGCCAAACTGAGCACATTAATCATTACTCTGTTTTAGCTCGTAAATCAAGCACAAACGACAATCTTGTGATGCGTTCTTTAGGTGTTAAAAGCATAAACAAGCTACTATATGGCAAATGCTATGTGTTGAATTTCGTTATTTTTGTTTCTTCTTTCTCCTGATAAGTGGAGAGAACAGAGATAACTCTCTCTCTATTGCTATCGTTATATATTGCTCAATTCTGTTATTTAAGTTGGGGAAATCTACCATTACCAAAATTTGTTTACGGAACAGATTCAGAAGTATAACTTGCTCTTCTTGTTGGATCTGTTTGCCTATTTTGGTGCATGGAACTGGGAAGAAATATATACCTGCTAAAGTAGAGAGAAAAACAATTCATGGCGAATGTGGAAAGTCAAAAAAGAAGAAATTTTGCCATGGCAGTCTACAATTATGGTCGATTGCTATAGTAACTTATAGATGAGCTTGAGAGAAAGTAACAGCATGCTGCTTCATGGAATTATTAGACATAATGGAAGTCGGATCTTCTCCAAAAAATTATCTTACTTTCTCAGGCAGCTCTCTTTTATGCCCTTTATCCATTTTCTTGCCTACCTGTTTTCAGCACCTTAACAGGAATTGCTCAACTTTATACCCATTTTTTCAAACTTCTAGGAATATGAATTTACTTCAGGGCCATCAGATTTGTTAAAGCCTGCACTCAGCCTTTGTTTCGAGGAACAAAAAGAATGGATAAGATGCTCGTGAATCAGCAAATTTGGTCAGCTGTGTCCCATAAGTGCAAATAAGTGCTCCAAATGGACATACATGTGAATGCATTCCAAAATCTGACACATAACTCTTCTGGTCACTAGGTCTGCAATTGTTCTGTGAGAGTGATTAATTTTCCTGGCTTCAAGGGTAATGTTAACTTGCTTCTTTTGATTATTCTTTCTTAATTTAATTGCTAAGAGTTGTTGATATCCTGTTCATATATTTAGTGAGCTTTGGGAAGTTGGAAATATGAAAAGAATGCATAAAAAACTATATCTACTTCTGTTGATTAGATTGTTATTTTTATTTTTATTTTTGTTGGTGTGTSTCAAATATAGGTTTTTATTGCATAAAATATCATGTTTGATGACGAACCTCTTGGTGTGAAATCTGAAAACTCTTTAAAATGCAGGTATATCCATCGAGGGTGATGATATACTCTTGGCAGAGATAGATGCAAAAGTGGCACCTAAAAGAGACGAATGGATGACAACACTACCCCCAGAAAGAAAAGTAGGGACCTTCAACCCACGTAATCCTTTTTCTTCCTGTCAATATTCTGAACAGAGAAAGAATGCAAAAACGGAAAACCCTTAACTCACATGAAGAAAGGAGAGTCTCCTCATCTCGGTCGAAATTTTGCTTCTATACCTTGAGCTCCAACTGGGAAGGTTCAATGGAGATTAATAAAACAAAAATGACATTGTCATTATTTCTGTGACTTTGCTATGAGATTTTTCTTGACCCACATTGGAATCATAGTTTCTGGAGGTTTTGAACAGATATAATATGGAAAATCATGAACATTTTCACCTGATAAGTGAAATTCAATTACCTTATAAGAGGTGAGCTAAGAAGACTCACCTTTGGCGCTAATTTGTAGAAGTTGATTCCTAGTTTACAATTCAATCTGTTATTGTTTTCTCATTCTTAGTCTGGAATAAAAATGCTAAAGATCCTCCATTCCTGATCCCTTTCTTAGCCTGGCATGACCATGCAATCAACAAGGTTCAGCAAAAGCTCCAAGGAAGGGCGTGGGGATGCTAGTGTCTGGACAGACACTCCATCAGAGAGAGCACAGAAAGCAAAAATGAAGTATGTGCAGCATCTAATTTTTTGACGCTTTTCATTAAAGATATCCCTGAGAGACTGAAATTGAAACGATTTATGCAGTTATTTGGAAGCCTATAATGAAGCTGCAGCACTTGCTTCCAGTGAGCATGAAAAGAAGCAATCAAATGCAGATGCTGAACTGGTTGATCAGTATAATAAAGCAAAGCGGTCAAAGTCATTGGTAGAGAAACACCAAGAATCTGTTRGTAGTCGCTCAAAGAAAAAAGCTAAGCAGGAGCCAGTGAAAGAAGAATGGGAGGGAAAGCATCCATGGAAACCTTGGGACCGCGAGAAGGATTTGACAGCTGGAAGGCAAAGCGTCAATCTTGATGCTGAGAACATGGCTCAGGGTCTATCTTCTAGGTTTTCTTCAGGATCCTTTCAAAGAAGCTTCTTGTAAATCATGGCAGGATAATCACATCGCTATGTTCAAGCCCTTGTTCTTCTTCAGCGCTTTCCAAAAGATGCAATATTCAAGGTCAATTTCTACATTTGGTTCTGAACTCTTCTTTTAGTACTTGTATATCATTAATCCTTGTTCCATCCAAGCTTCATAACCTGATTACAATGCTCACGCTCCTTTACCACCAAATTTTAGTATCTATATTTGCCAAAATTGTAGTTGATAAAAACACTTCCAGCCTCACTGACCCTACTATGTTTACTAATGTTGGCTTCTTGAAATAGCTCCGGTGATGTTTTCATCTGAACCACAAAACTATAAGCCCTGTTATTAAGAAGTTAAACAGTTGCCTTATACTATATGCAGTGGAATAATGTAGTTCAGAGGTCACTATTAAGCCTTAGWATGGCTTGAGTTGTCAGGATGTTATAATGTTTCATATTGCATTCAGTGGTTATGTAGCAATTATACATTCTTCGAATAGAACAGAATTTAGTGGATGTTTTATATGCATGCAATTTTTAACAAAGGCTCCTGAAAGGTCATTAGCCGTTTATGTTTTGATGGTTGGATCAACCAGTACCCATAATTGTGATTCTACTTCCATGTACTCAAGATCTTCTAAGATTTCCAGGAGCGGTAAGCAAAACAGCTTCGCTAGAAAACTACTCTTTCTTTTCTTGTTGGGGTGCGAAAGAGGGGTTTGGGGGGCGGGGGGTGGTGTTAGTGTTAAGCACTAATTACCTTCGATTCTTGTTGAGGACATTATACCTAGACTCTATTGTATTAATTACCTATTCCTGGTTGACATAGGTTCTCACCCTTTCATAACATGTTGTAGAGTTGCAACAAACATAAAAATGCTGTTACTACATTGGCTGTTACTCGCAATGAATATTTTTTAGCTAAACAGTTTAAGATGGAGTAATAGAAAGGAAAAGGTTGTGGACCTCTCCTTTTTCTTTATTAGAAGTAAATAAAGGACTTTACAAATTGATTGACCTCATGGATCACTGTTTATTGAACTGAACTAGTGCGGCCAGACAATTTTGCCTTGATAATTCAAGCATGTTTTGGTCTTTCAAATTTATGGTTCCGTAAGTAACAAAAGTAAAATCAAACTTCATTTCTCTATATGTGACACTATTTTGAAAAAGTTTTGATTCAAAACTTTCCCAAGTAAGAGACAAAGTTTGCACGGAATGTGGTCTGAGTTAAAAATTAAAGGAATAAAGTCATAGGAGCGAAATTATTGGTAATGGACTCTCTTGTCAAAAGAAAAAAACAAAAAGAAGAAAGGAGATAAAATCTGCAACACAATTGGTATTGAATTTGAATTGGTTCACTAGTGTGAGGTACATGGTCTCAAAAGAAAGAGAAAAAAAACATTTGCAAAGTAGAAACCAATTTATGTAATTACATGGTCATTTGAAAAAAAAAAAAAAAGAATTTAAGTCCATATGATCCTAAAAGATAGAGAAACGAAATCAGAGACTGAAGTCAGGATTCAAGTGAGCCAAGATCCAACTTAGACGTTTTAATTTTATTCTGAAGCTTGTGAGAATGAATTAAAAACTTAAAATGAGTAGCCCGGTTCCCAAAAATAGTCCAAGAACTGATAAAGTTGCTCTAGTATTGGCTTGAAATGGAGCAATCATAAAAAAATGCCACCTTTCCACCTTATGATGATGACTGCATCGTCCCCCTTCCAATCCAAGCAATAGCCAATAGCATAAATTTAAAATACAGCAAAAYAAAACTAGCATAAAGAATGAACCAAAAAGTGCCAAATGCACCCTCCAGGAAGTCAAAATAAAAAAACAAAAAGGGACAAAAAGGGTGCTAGCGTGAGAACTTTTCTCATTGTTTCAAATTTTCCATTTAATTTTTCCATTTTCATTAATTTCAAGTAACACTCAGGTCATATTGATCGGTATTATATTAATAATTCATAATTCTAAAAATAGGAAGTAAATATAGAGAAGGAAATCTTTGTACATGTTTGGAGCACATCTAATTGACATTTTGATTCGTTGCCAATAGTGAGAACATATATAACATTTCTTTGGTGGATATGGTCCTAAAGCCACAACCTTAAAAGACGACCATTGTCCTAAGTTGTTGATTAAATTATGATGAACAAGAACAGACAAACAGAGAGAATAAATAAAACCCTCAATTTTTTTGCCTCATCAAAACCATATTTGTCTCATATGTGAGGAATAAATGGAAGAGCAGACAACATTTGTTGTGTGTGGAGACATGTCATAATCATCCTTAGTTAAAGGCCCTTCTTCACTCCACCCCTCTCTAGAAGCTTGTTAAGTCCTTTTCAAGTTTAGTTATGATCTCTCTCTCTCTATACACACATGATACATACAATAATATATATATATATATAGGTTTCTCTCTCCTATTCTTGATGATCATACAATAGATAGAGAGGATAGGGATGTGTAACATATGATGAAGATGTTTGAAATTTTTGTGTAGGTGATGTTAGTGTGCAYAAAACGCAGCACAACTTCCGCAGTCCCACAAACCGCCCCAGAAATCCCACTTGCTTATTTTGCACTATTACTGGTTTGCTAAAGCAAACCCCACCACCCCTAAGATAGGAGACTTAATTTTTTATATGCTAGAAGTTGATTGTAGGGTCTAATATATCATCTTCGATATTCTCCCAATATAGAATGGTTCATTTTGCAGTATCAATATTTTCGAGTGGTTAATGATATCTTTTTGATGGTTTGTCCCTTTTCAGATTCTTGGCTAGAGGGTTTCACACTTGTAATGTTCTTGAAAAAGCTCCATTTCACGAGGTTCTTGTTCTTCCAATTGTTTCCTTCACTTTGGTTCTTGAAAGTCTAGATTTACATTACATAAATAGTCAAAAATTTCTAACTATTAGGTTACAAAGATGATATGAGAAGCTGGGATGTGATCAATGTGATCACGATCTTGAAGCTTTGGAAGGGTTGAGGAAGAAATATCCCTGTGTGGATATTTTTACATCCAAAAATAAATAATAAGGCCCACAAATTTGTAGGAGATATTTAGCTTTGAGCATCATTACGTGGGTCGAGAAATTTGGATATTTCAGTTTTAAGGTTTGGAGAAGGGCCTAGTTATTATGAGGCTAGCATATGTAAGTGATATGTGATATTTTTACCCTGCCGGTTATCATCTTTCATCAAGTAGCAGCAAAGGGCTTATCTTCCCCATTGTCTCATTCTTTCTTTGTCGAAGCTGGAAACATTCATGTATATCTTCTTATGCTAGTAGAGCTTCCACTGTTCACTTTGGTCAAATGTGAAAACCTGTAACTCTCCAACATGCAAAATTCCATTCAAATTCTGCCAAGAAAGTCATCTGATGTTTGTAAAATTGCAGGCATGCACTCTTCTATGAATAGTGATGATAGTAACAGCAGAATTCGATCTTTCTGTGGGCACAGTTTGGTTAAAATAATGAATAGACTGAATTAAAGATTGGAACTTTTTGCAGGAATTCCTAGAACTTTCACTCTTCAATACAAAGTCTATATAGTTGGCTGCAGTATCAAGCACAGGATCCAAGGCAAAGCTTCTATAACACGCATGAAAGAAACAATATATAGTACTCAAGGCAGGCAACAAGAAGTGATGAATTTCATGAACTTGTGAATATTGCAATGTGAAACAGACACTCTACAGTCTGTTTATGCATGTGAAACATGGTCATGGTTCTCTTACCCTGCTTTTTCTAGTGGCTATATAGTTACAATTCCGGTCTTGTTCTATAAAATATGTGTCCTTTTCAGGTGAAATGATTAATAAATCTAACTCAGCAGACCTTTTATATCATATWCAAGGAAAGAAAACAATTGTTTCGTGGTCTACAAAGTTGGATTAGTAGTTTAAGAAAGTATAAAGGGTGGTCGGTAGATCATATTAGATTCTAATGATTTTCGAAGATTAGGTTGAGAATACTCACCATTCTCATTGGTTTCTTTGGGTCCCATTTTTAGGGTTCTTCATCTTTAGGTGAAATTTTTCTTTCATCTCCGTATAGGAGATTAACTTTAGGGTTTATTCATGGCAGAATTTACCATTGACCTTTTTAGTTTTAGATCATACATGTAGTTCTTATCTTCTAAAACCCCTATGTGAGAAACTTAGGGTTTCTTTTTTGACTCTTTACGTTTTAAAATAGATATTCAATTACGATCTTTTCTTCTCTTTTCTTTTCTTGTTAACTTTACGTAAATATCGATCATCGTATTAGTTTGGGTTTTGGTAGACATTTCCAGAAAATGTGAGGCAAAAGAGAGCGTTTTGGGGATGGGGGTGTCAAAAGGTACATAAAATTTTGAAGTCCCTACAACTTTGGAAGCAAGCMAGGGTGAGCTTCCATAAGAATGAGAAGTTACTCAAATTAATTAAGGCAATAGGCACTTATAAGGGACCGCAATGACAAGTAAACTTGCCGACCATATCCAACTTCCAATTAGAATATAGATTAAGGCATTTGGTAATTAATTAGTAGTTAGTGTATAATAATGTTAATTAATATCTAGCCAATTAATAAAACTCATATGGACCATGATATAATTAGTGCTTATCATCTTTGCCAGATTGTAATTTTTGATATTCAAATCTAATCTTGGAAAGTTATTAGAAGAAGAAAATATCAAGAGACCATCTTTTACAATTAGTACCTATTTTATGATGATTTAATAATGCAATCCTACCTTTTTGTGGGCATGCAAATATTGCAACTCTTGGGGATCAACAATAATTGTTGCAAAATTATTGGATGCCCTAAGTAGTATTTACAAATATTATTTAAGCAWATAAAAAGYCTAAAACCCTAATAGTAAAGTGGRATATAATTATGGTTAARYAGATTGYAGATTTTCTAGTARACTTRCCTATTASAAGCTCTYTTARCAARCAAAYRACAATTAGAAATATCGCTTTCTCATGAGAGGGATMAAGAGGAGAGGACCATTAGCAACTCTCTGAAGGAGTTCAATTCATCTAAGTTAATTTGGAGCCTCAACTTCTTATGATTACTTTCTAGGCTTTCTATTTATTTTGTAAATTAATTTTCTTCCATACCTTGGTGGTTTCTTACCTGTCTCAAAATTTTTATTTATATATATATTTTATTTTCTGTGGTCCATAACTGCTCTTATTTAATTAATTTTGGGAACAAAAAGCTGTTGGGAAATGTTTGTGTGTCCTTCTCTTGTAGTCTACTCAAAACTTACAAAAACCAGGGTGTGCTCTCAACCCAACATATATATATATAGAGTAAATATTTTGGATGAGTTTTTTTATTTTTTTAAATAAATAAATGATGTCCTTGTTGTCAAAAGTAATACTTATTAATTCCTATTTTACATTTGTCATATTCCTTTTTTTCTTTTTTTTGCTTTTTCTCTACTTTWTTAATAATAATGTGATATATATTTATCTACTTAAAAATTCACTCGTTCGTCCTGGTAACTCTTTGATTAAATGAACGKCTGTTGTATTATTTACTAATATATAGTAAAAGATTAGAGTTGACAGTAATAATGGACAACATAGGCCATTGTTAGAATCCCATGCACAAGGGATGTTCAATTACATATGCAAATTTGGACAGTAAAATCAGAGTGGCTCGTAGTTTCATTTGTCAGACAGCTCTCTCATCATTTGAATCAGAAACTCAAGTCTCCTACGACCCTAGCCCTGTTCATGAGCTCGAATCTTGCAAGGATGAGGACCAAAAGTTTCTCCAATACCCTATTGACAATAGAAGATCTTTAACGTTTTTTACATATTATCTTACTTTTACCTCGCCTGATGAGCTTGAATTTTAGTCTTCTACGTGAAAACGACATGCAAGATAAAGACTGAGAACCAAAGGCAAAGGATGATGAACAGAAGTATTGAACTGATACATAGTTTATTGTGACTACAAATGATTAGTTCCTCTGATGCAGACAGCTCGGAGTTTCTGATGTGGCTTCCACTTGGCACCCTCCAAACGGTGCGAATCGTCGACGGGCGGCGCACCAAACAGACAAGAATTGCTGGATTGTGGGAGAGATAAACCGAACAAATACATTGGTTCATTGGTTTTTGTTAACTCTTAATCACTGCTACTGCTGCAAATGGAATATTGAGATTTGACATGTTATATTAGTAGTACTAAGTAAAGGGTGGAAAATCTTTAATCTTAGGGCACAATGTAACGGTGGAGGGTGGCGTGAAAATTTGTTGTCACGCCGTCCAAACAAACCTTTCAGCTATCTGCCACCCCACGCGTAATCAATAACAATCACCCCTTGCAATTGCATTCCTCTTACATTACCTTTTATTTATGTATATATAGATATATATATATATATAGAGAGAGAGAGAGAGATGGATAACTATATCTATCATCTTCGTTTTGTTTGTGTACTTAGCTTATCATCATATATATTTATATCAGTCTTACCAGCAACAACATTCATATTCAACCAACATCTTCCCAAGTCATTCTCTTCTCACTAGTATATATCTGTCTGATACCATAAGTTCCTAGACTCTCTCTTTCTCTCTCTAAAATTCTCTCCCTCCCCCCCCCCCCCCACAACCTCTCTCTCTCGTCTCTGTTTTTGTTGCAAGAAGAAGACAAGGTCAGACTTTCTGGTTAGTACATGCATGTCAATGAGTTAATTTTGTATCATTTGCATATTGTTGCCATGAGATCGATCATGATAAAGCTCTTAACTTTGAAACCTTCTGCTCCCAAACCTATATGTTTCAAATGTGATTTGAAATTTAGCTTAAGGTGAACCATGATCAGTCCAACCCATATAGGAATGTCTGTGTATGTTTGCATCAGTATGCCGCTATGACTGATTGATTATAGGGAGCTGAGGCGGCGAGACATAAGGTTTTGCTTGAGGCTTGAATCATAGTCCTCTAGTACCTGTGTGCTAGTGTTTTGAATGTCTAAGGATAGGTTTGGTAAGACTATGAGAGGATATTAATGGACGTTTTAGAAAAATATTTTCTGGGCTTCTTTAGTACTATAGCGTGGTTTGGTGCAACAACGTTTTCCACAGTATGGAGTGGAATGCACTCAAAGAAATGAACATGCTTGTGTGAATGAAGTCTATTTTTGCGGCCACTTTTGTATTCAAATGCTTTGCCTAAGTACATGCAACTAAGGCCATTGGCTAGGTTTAGAATGAATCTGTGTTTCCTGGTGGGCACCACTGATGGTCTGCCATTTCCCTAATGACACATATTTTGAGGTCCCCCTTAATGAGATAGATGATCATCATGGCCTGATGTTCACGAATGGATATGAATCATGACATTTGCACAAGACAATTGTGTGAAAAACACTCTCTAGGAGATATTTTCAGCTTCACATCATCAAGAAGAATGTCTTCCAAAGTTGCTTTTTTTAACAGAAAGTGAAAGAATATCTTCAAGAAAACCGCCACCTTCATGTTTTCAACTTGCACATTGGCTCTCGTAGAGGTCATGAATGCAGTTCATGAAAGCACTTCATTTTGAAGTTTTTGTTTCAAATCAAACATCATTCCAAGTGGTGACAATGGTTGGACTAATAATGTATAGTTGATTTGTTTTTTTCAGGAAAAGATTTACGATGGATATGGAGTCATGTGTTCCTCCCGGATTTCGGTTTCACCCAACCGAGGAAGAGCTTGTGGGGTACTACCTCAATCGGAAGGTCAATTCCCTCAAGATTGATCTTGATGTTATCACTGACATTGATCTCTACAGAATCGAACCATGGGACATTCAAGGTACATAGCATATCACATGCAATTATTCATCAGCATTTTGCCATAGTTCCAAGGCCTCAATGATGTTCATCACATAAAAGCAATCTACGTTGCTTATTGATATTCAAGAATTTGTGATCTTTGAAGTCTAGAAATGCTAATAGTAACTTGAACATTTTGCAGATAGGTGCAAATTAGGATATGAAGAACAAAACGAGTGGTATTTTTTCAGTCACAAGGATCGGAAATATCCGACTGGGACACGAACTAACAGAGCCACTGCTGCCGGATTTTGGAAGGCAACAGGAAGAGACAAGGCTGTAATTTCTAAGGACAAAATAATAGGGATGAGGAAGACCCTAGTGTTTTACAAGGGAAGAGCACCCAACGGAAGGAAGACTGATTGGATCATGCATGAGTATCGCCTTCAAGCATCTGAACATGGACCTCCTCAGGTACCCCTATAAACTTGTAACCCAATTGTCATCTCGAAAATTGCTGTAACTTTTCAGCATAAAAGAATAGAAGAAASTAAGAATGCTTTCTAGCATGCAAATCATTTTCTTGAATTCTTTTCCTTTTTTGCTACTTGAAAAGTATTCTTTTTCATTGGTCAAGAATATCCACTGCATTTGAATGAATTTACATGCATGCGATTACCAATATCGAACACCTTGCCTACTATGAATAGGGTTTAAGTATCTATCCACCAAGCACACAAAAACAAAGCATGGTTTATGCTCCACTTTTGTCTCACCTTTCATTCATCTTTTCATAAGTGCCACGTGAAGTTGTATATAAGTCCCACTTAAAAGTAAAAATACAATTTTCTCTATCTACTTCCATGTGTGAAAATTCTAATATGCAACCCGTTTTCATAAAGTTCATATACATATAAGTAGAACTAGCGTGCAGTCTAATTCGAAAGCAAATTTTACAGGAAGAAGGATGGGTTGTTTGCAGAGCATTCAAGAAGCCAAGTCCAAGTCACAAGCAAGGTTTTGAAGCTTGGGCTAATGCCTTATACATGAGAGAAAATGCAAAATTTCGTCCTCCATCATTCCCTGACAAATCGAGCTCAATGCTTGCTGCTAATCCAATGAACAACGAAGGGACGAATTTTCAGCAAGTTCCCTTTGCTGCAGATCATCAAGAACTTATAATCTCTAACCATYCTCGTTTTGACAATAATCTCATTGAACTTCCACAACTTGACAGCCCTTCAATTTCAACAAGTTTGGCAACAAAAGAAGGTTTTGAACAGAATTCTATAGCCAGTGAAGATCTTGATCAAGATGAAAAGAGCAACAATTATTACCCTCAGTACAACGACTGGAAGATTTTTGATAAGCTTCTGGTGCCACAAGTGCTAGAGTCATCTTCATATGCTTACCAAAATCAGCCAGTATTGCCTCATGATCATGATGAAATGTTGCTTGGATGCTTTACTGAGTTGTAGCGCTAGAGATTCCATATATGTATGCAACTATATATGGAGAAGATTCAAAGACTTAATTTTATACTAATAAATCCATTTATCCACTGAAAAGATCATTTGTTATGTCAATGACTTACTTTCTAAACGTTGCCCAAGAAATATCATATCATTCTCAACTATGTACTGAACAAAGAAGAAATGGTATGATAAAAGGGGAACATATTAGAAGGGAGTCTAACTCAAGTCAGGAGTTGAGTTGTTTCTAATTTTTGCCTTTCATGGCCTTTTCTTATTGTAAAACTGTGCATTTTCTTTCTTTCTATGTTGAACTATAACCAAGTCCACTTTAATTTGCTTCTTCTTCCTCCAATGGTGTTCTTCTTGAATGTCTAATGTGGAATTCATATATATATATATATATATATAATCAGTATCAGTATATTTGATATCGGTTTGCTCTTGAATACTTTAAAGAAGTTGTTCATTTTCGACTACTAATCTTTTTAGGTCAGAATTTGTTTGTGCTACTCTCTATAGTTTTTCTTGCTATCAATTTCCAATAATGTACTTATTTTTAAGAGACAGTCTCAGATTTTTTTCTTTATTCTTTTAATATTTTCTTATAGAGTTTCAGCAAATAATATTCCCTAGCTTTATTAAAAAACAAACAAAAGACCCGTATATAATATATATAATTGGCTAGAGATATTCTATTATCTCTATTACACTAATTAGAACAACACGGCATGTATAGATGAGAAGAGATTTTGAAGTATTTAAGTATATATATATATATATATTGTGTTCTGATTATAATAGTAAAAAATATGTTGTAAAGAGGAGAGCAAAAAAGATCCAAAATTAATATCAAAATATCGATTAGAGTATATGTATGTCATAAAAATTTATAGTACCCTAAATATCGGCTTACGTATACATATATCGTAGTAGGATTAATATAGCAAAATATGTATATGACAAAGTATAGTAAAAAGTTGGAAGCCTAATTGTCCTCTCAWGTTCTCAGGTGGAACTTCATCCCAATTCATGTTTCCCGACAATTTCAATAGTTTTTGTAGAGTTTCATAGTAACATGAATGGGCTAATGGTTCGAAAGAGACGAATGGAAAGAGATGGATCTTTTCGCGCTTTAGTATGCCGATATTCTCTTATGGGCCTACCGGGTTGATAAAACATTGTCAAAGAATATCCTTGTCCCTCGGGCTATTCCGGGACTWCAGAAATTCAGTGTTTCGGAATTTGACTCTCATTTTGAATTTTATATAAAATCTTTAAAAAATGTATTTAATCCTTCTTTGTAAATATTTATGTTAGACCTCCTCCAAATATATATAAGACTTTATGAGCACAATTTAGATTTAATTTCATCAAATAAGAATATTAGGTGATCTAATCCAAAGAAAGAGTTCGGGAATATTTGACCAACATTTTATACTAAATAAAGTTAGTGAAGTAATTATATATCTTAAATGAAAGATGTTATTTGAGGAAAAATTAGATAAAAAATAATTTATTTTAGTAAAATTAACATTTATTTTGATACATCTTAAAACAGAAACATGGATTAAATTTCAAATAAAAGAAGTATATATGGCAAGAACTTCTTGATTTTGTTAAAGGGTTTTGGAAGCAATGGTGAAAACCAGCAAATAAGCATCAAGATTTATTTAAATTATCTTACATTATATTATAGAAAATAGTTACCTTAGTTGTTTAATTATTTTAATTATTCAAACTAATCTTAAAAATATTTCTAAAATTTTTAAGTCATGCTATGTTAATATGCTCCTTATAACTTTATAATTATAAATAAATAAATGAATAAACTTAATATTATGTGAATGACAAAAGCAGTCAACCAAACATGTCACCTTATAAAGTATTATTGAAATTTAAAGTTTCTATAATAACTATGTATTTTAATGCTACCTTGTTTGGTGGAATCACATGGAATCATACAAATTGATCCCAACATCCCAAACCTTTGAAGGCATCTTTTTGCTTCCACTAAAGAATATTACTTCTTTCTCCTCATATGTAAATCTTATCTAGTGACCAACTAAAGGCCTCCACTAGATGAATCCAAATGAMCTCTTCCTCATGGGCTTCTTTTTATTTTTTAAAGTTTCATCCCACTTATVACGATAGAATTRGACGATCTAAATTTAGATTTAAATTTTTTATCATATAACATCGTCATTTTTTCTATTGAATATTTTTGTGACAGTATATAAATAWATATATATAATTAATTAAGTAATACAAATTTAAAAATAAATATAAATAAGCGAAAATAATTAAATAATAACTATCTTCCAAGAAAATTAAAGAATGAGATTTATTTTATTTTTAAAAAAAGTATAAAATTGTTGCTTTTTCTTGGAAAATGGCGCTGTTATGATGCAATTTTAGCATTCAATTCACATTCAGGGGAGGAGACTATTTTCTCCTCCTTGAAAAACGCGTCCTTTCTCAAACACCTTCGCCCAACGTTTCTCTCCTCTTCTACCATTCCAATCCTGTGATCCCCATTACGCCCCACCATTGACTCCTATTCTACCCTCTTCCCCTCCAACCCCATTAATTTTCTCCTCTTTCTTTATCCTAGGGTTCTATTAAAATCCCCAGATCATCTGCGTCTCTTTCTCGCTGCTTCCATCGATTTCTTGTTTTTCTTGTTTGGTCGATTTTCAGCATTTCAAATCAATTTTAATGTGCACCGACCAATTGGAATCCAAGCCCATAAAGTTGAATCGATTTAATCTTGAGGGGAGTTTGGAAATTTTGATTTCGCCTTCTCGGATCAAGGTTGTTGATCCGTGGATGGCATTGTGGTCAGCTAGAATATTGACTGATTTTTGGTTTTCGAATTTATAGATGAAAGTTAAGATTCCGAACGGTGGTGTGTTGTTATACAGATCGTTATCCGCATCGATGGCAGCTCCGAGGAGTGGGGCGGTGGAAGCTGGTAGCGGAAGTGTCAGTGTAGGAATAGGGAGGTTGAAGGACGAGGAGAAGATTTTCGGTGTTTATGATTTGGTGGGCGACTCGCCTTCGGGTAAGAAGGGGAAAGTAGGGGATGGGATGAAGTTTCCATTGTCGCGCTGGGAGGTTACTGTGGCGATAGGTGTGTTTTTGGTGTTCTCGGTTGGATTGCTCTGTATTTACTTGACAATGCCTGCGGCTGACTACAGCAAGCTTAAGTTCCCACGTACTCTTTCCGATCTTCGAATGCTCAAGTAGGCTTCTCTGATTTGCTCTTATCTTCGAGTTTTTCATTTTTYCATGTAATTTCCATGTGATAAACTATGATATGGTGGTAGCACTTGAAATGTCTTTTGATTGTTTGATTTAAGTAGCTGAATTATGTAATTGACTTGCTTATTAATCTCTAGAACACAGCTTATGGATGTAAATATATTCGCTGGGGAGATGTTACTCATTTAAGTGACGTATTTGGTCTCCATTATTGATTATAACTTGGATGCCAAGTTAGATTCAGCTTGTGGACCTACTTATTGACAGACTTGCTGGAAGCTAATAATACTATTGATCTGTTGACTTAGAAAGATTATTGATTCAATACATAGAAATAAATTTTGTGCTTGCAAGTTAGGGCATGCACCTAGTGATTCTCAGATCGCAGTGGCTTACCATGAAATGGTTTCCCATTTTGTACATGTGCTAGACATGACAGAAAATGCGGGAACTGATTAGGGAGTGAAGTCTGGAATATACAATATCTATCATTAAAATTTAGAAGGAAAAACTTCAGTAGAAGTATGGATTGACGAGGGGTGTGAGAGTTGTCTCTTATCATAATACYGATATACTTATAGAGTCTTTGTAGAGAGTGTAATCTGTTTCTTTTGGATTGGTTAGAGTAACTCTTGCTATGTTGGACCTAAGCAGGCTTATCCTGGCCAACATATTCTGTTGTGGATTTTTCTTTTCCTTTTTGTAATATAATTTTTGTGGCTAAACCATTTAGACCTTTTAGCTTTTATCCAAACTTCTCCAYCTACTTGATTACTTGGGGGGCAGCTAGTTGAAGTTTTCTGTTGTAGGCTGTCCGTATAATTATGTCTTCTTGGCATATCTCCTCTTCCTACTGAGCTTGATATGCTATGGATCTAGAACTATACTGATTATAACTTTTGCCATCCCTATTTTGTTTCTCCAGAGTAGTGATAACTTTTGTTATACTGGTTTTAGGTTGCTTGTGATAGTACATCAATTGTGTAACTCAATTATTTTGAACTTAATTATCTGTCTTTTATTTTATTGCAGAGAGCATCTTGCAACATATGCAAACGTTTACCCTGCAAAGTTCATTCTCGGCTATTGTTCAACATACATATTCATGCAGACCTTTATGATCCCAGGGACTATTTTCATGTCCTTACTTGCTGGAGCACTTTTTGGTGTTATCAGAGGCCTTTTCCTGGTTGTCTTTAATGCCACTGCTGGTGCATCATCCTGCTTTTTTCTGTCTAAGCTAATTGGCAGGCCCATAGTTAACTGGCTTTGGCCAGACAAATTGAAATTTTTCCAAGGAGAGGTACTGATCGGGATTTGCTTGAATCTGTCTACATATTTTGTATTGGTTTCTTCTATTCCTTACCCTGATTTTTGCTTCTTTTATGTCTTCAGATAGCGAAGCGAAGGGACAGGTTACTCAATTACATGCTATTTTTGAGAGTAACTCCAACCTTGCCAAACCTTTTTATCAATTTGGCATCACCTATTGTTGATATACCATTTCATATCTTCTTTTTGGCCACAGTGATTGGCCTTATCCCAGCCTCCTATATTACTGTCAGAGTAAGTCCCTCCCATTCGTTACGGTTTCCTTTTCCTTATGTGTTTAGCATGTGTCTGTCCTCTAGGCATATTGATATCAGATGTGCACTATATTGCATTTCCTAGTATAATAAGTGACTGAGAGTAGCTGCCATATGCTATTATTAGAGCATGGATTAAGGTCAGTGCAGTGGCTAACCTCTGCTTTTGAATTTCTTGTGTTCAATGTTGAATGCCTCAAATATCTTGTATTCACGAGCTTATTCAATTGTAATTGAGCAATTATAGGATTCTTGGCTCATTTAGATTCTGATTAGTGAATCAGGAAATCTCTTGAATTGGTTAATGACTTTCAAGTGGCTTTCATTATGATTGGTACCGTTAATTTATTGCATTTTCATCTAAAACGAAATTCAATTCAGTGAAATATAAAATAGAATACAAGTTTGTGGTTTGTTCTGTGCTTTGCGGCTGGATCCTTAGGCCAATGGATTATTAGATGCATGAAACCTCATATGGATCGCAAGAGAATAAATAGAAAGTTAGTGAAAGAACTTGGGGATCCAACTCAGCCAATTAGCTGAATGAAGTGCCCAGACTTTTATTCAACTTGCTTGGGAATATTTGCACCTTCTGTTAACCAGTTTGTTGTGAGAATCAAACTTGTTTCAGAATCCTTTAAGAAGCCTATGTGGGACTTAACCTTTAAAACRGCATGGGCTGTATAWTGAGTAGTTAAGTGACAATTTTTGTATTTCYAAGTATAATAGAGAAGCATGAGTGGTAAGATCTCATAAACAATCTGATTTTTGGAGTCTGAACATGTTACAAGCAGTGGTCGGGAATATCTTGTACTATAATCTTATACTTAGTATCAGATGAGGCTCACATCTTTGTTAGAATGGCTTACAAACTTTTCTTATAAGACTGTACGTGTCTATGAGYACTCTTTTCTTGAATGAAGAGTCTAGCATTTTATGTTCAAGTATGTTTATAGTTAACATCCCTGGGATTGGAAACCCCATACTGTTATTTATTTACATCCTCTCTTTAACATATGCAACTCTGGCTGCTCTTTTGTTATGTTCAGGCTGGCCTTGCTCTTGGAGACTTGAAATCAGTTAAAGATTTATACGACTTCAAAACATTATGTGTTCTTTTCCTTATTGGATCTGCAGCTATATTTCCAACCCTTTTGAAGAGGAAGAGAGTATATGAATAGTGGTGTTGACCGACCGGCCTCCTTGTCATTTGTGGACTATGGAACTTGATATTCTGTTATCTTGCTGTTATATAGACTGTACAACTTGACGACTGGAAGAGATAGCCCCCTTTTTTGGTTCAAGGCATTTGAAGGTTGGCTGGGGATTGATTCCTCATCATTTGTGAAAAGCTGTTACTGTGAAGTACTAAGTCCAGGCTCAGGCGAAAGTCTTTCTTTAGTTTTATTTCTTTTGTTAATCAACCACGTTCCTCCTCGGGGCTGAACTAACAAGAGCTGGAATCTTTGGTTGAATATGTGGTGTATGGAAAAATTAAATACAGTAGCCATATTCAATGTAGTTTGTGAATTCTGATTCTAACATTAGCATAGTCTTCTCCTTGGTTATAGACCAGGGAAGTAAGATCATTGTTCCCTTCTGGGGATATGATTCCTGAATCCTATATGTACTTTTTCATATGGTTATATGTGGAACTCATATACGGTACCCAATTTAAATGAATTCCACGGACGAATTTAGTATGAAATAGTGAGAAAATTTGTGATCCACTGATGGAAAAGTTATGTCAATGCAGAAGCAGCAATCTAAGATTCAGAGTTGTCTCTACTCTGATGCACTTCTTCTCTTGAAATATCTATCTTCATTTGTTCTTTTTCCATAGAGATAGAAGATTGTGTAGACCTCAGGTGAGTTTAAAAGCACCATGCAAGTTTTTGAACTTTTTAATTGATATTATTATTTTCCTACTCATTTTCACTCTTCTATAAAATAATAAAATGCTTTTATCTCTTTTTTCTTTTCTTTTTCTTTTTCAATAATAGATTAATTAAAATAAGTGGAAGATTATTGATGATATTTGAATAAGATACATATCTTTATCAATTATATTAATGATTTTCCTTAAGCTTAAGAAGTTTAATTGGTTACAAATATTGATATCTAAGTGAATTAATATATTCATGATGTGTTTATTAGCATATCTTCTTATTAATTTTTTCAATAACTAATCAATTTAACAATGGTTATTTAGATAATTAGATTTAATGTTCTGATATTTGCAAGACAGGTTTTACCTTTTGCAGAACAAAAACATAAGAAGCTGTGAAGGAGGAGATTCTGATTCTGAACTCTAAAGAGTTTTACACCAATTGCCAAAATAAAGAAGTATACAAACTAACACTGTTTCGTCTCTCTGAAAAAAGCCTGATGTAGATAGCACTTTCCCAATACTTCCTTTTTTTTTGGTTTTACCTTATTTTTCCAAATACTACTTCTTTCTCATTTTTAATCAAACGACATATTTATTGGACAAGATGAAAATTCTCAACGAAAGATCCCACAGAAGTGTAAGAAGAGCCCCCCTGCATCAAGCAAATCCTGCTTTTCTCCTGCAGTTCTTTAATCTTCTTTCTAACTTCACTATCTGGCTCCATCAGCTTTCTAATCCCATCTTCTATTTCATCTGCCTTAACAATAATTGGATTCTCTACAGTCCAATCCMTTCTATAATCCATCCTAATCTCCACTGCTATGCCTAGTTCCTTCACCAGCTCAAATGCATTKATCTGCTGTTCTGCATACATTGGCCACGCAGCCATTGGCACCCCATAATAAATGCTTTCTAATGTCGAATTCCAMCCGCAATGTGACACAAAGCCTCCAACTGCAGGTTGAGACAGTACTTGCACTTGTGGTGCCCATCCAATCACCTTTCCGATCCCCSTAGTCCGCTGCAAAAACCCTTCTGGCAAAACAGCTTCKAGATCMTCATAYTCACCGGGAAATACAATGTCTCCTTTTGGTGAAGGCCTTCTCAATGACCATAAAAACTTGTGTCCACTTTGCTCGAGTGCTTGTGCAATCTCCTTCAGCTGTTCCCCTTCAAAACTTCCCATGCTCCCGAAGCAAAGGAAAATCACAGAGGAAGGAGGTTGATCGTCAAGCCATTTCATGATAATGTCAACTTCCTGATTCCTACCACTAAGACCTTTCAAGTTTATAAGAGGTCCTACTGGATAGATTGGGGGGATGTTCTTGTCACTGGAGAGGAATTCTATGGCATGAAATTCTAATTCCAGGAAAGTATTTACCAAGATTCCCTTGGCTTCTTTGAGTCTTGTGGTGTGATAAAAAATCATGTCTGCCTTGACGAAAAGCAACGACGGCCATAGTTTGACGGGGACTGGTTTGTGGTAACCTGGGACGGACAGTTCAGTCTTCGAGTCCTTGTATTGACTGCAATCATCTACAAGACTCCGAGCATGAAACATAAGGCTAAGAACTGCAGCACCAGATGTGTAGAAAAAGTAAGTTGGAACTCCAAAATCGTTGGCCACATCAATCATTGAACTGCAGAACATATCAAGCACAAATCCAGCTATTCTGGTCATCCCTGATTGCATGATCTCAGCCACAGCATCTCTGACTTGGATCTTCTGGTCATCTATCAGTTTCGGTAGTACGCTAAGATTCGTACCTTGTTTTGCATCGAACTCAGGATGAGCCACCGGAAGGTCTATAAATCGTATACCTGAGGTATCTGCAGCCGTTGATTTGATGCCAGTAAAACCCATTGTATCCCATGGCAGCTTAAGGAGGCAGATGGTGATCGAGAGCTGCTCGTCTCGAACGAGAAGGAGCTTGGCCAACTCCACCATTGATACACAGTGACCTACCATGGGCAGTGGAATGAATATCAACTCTGCCTTCATCGTTTCTATCTACTGCAGAAAGTCGAAGTACGAAACAATTCTAGGCTGTTGATGCTTGGCCTATTGATTTTTTTTTGAAGTAAGGCCTATTGGTAACAACCTTCTACATATAGGACTCGAATTAAAAATGAGCCACGCTTTTGTTGGCTCAACTGCGGGTCTTATGTAGAGGTAAGAGCTACGGGTCAGCAAAGTTCTCAAGGCAAATATTGTCGACGCACGAAAATTTTACGAGTCAAATTGGGCCACGGTGGTTCTTACTTATGGCGCGTAGTTTTTGGTGGGAGGCATGGGGATTGTTAGCTCAGGAACTCAGATGGCGAATCGGTGATGTTACACTTATATCCATTACCCAGCATTCCTAGATCCCTGTACGTAACTCCTTCCGCCGCTGTCATTTCTGTAGCGAGTGCCTGCTAGACCTTCTATGAGTGCACTTATATTACAACGTCCTTGACAGTGGAATAGGCCCTTGAGGATTCAGTTATTTCAGCCGCATGATGCAGCAGCTATTCTRTATATCCCTTTGGCTCTGTTTCCTCATTAAAATTCACTCATTTGGTACAATGAACGCTCAGAGTGTTTTGCAGTTCGATCAGTTCATCATCTAGGCGTGAGTTTTCTAAAAAGGCATGATTCATTGCCCTCTATTGCTACCCCTTTAGCCCCTCATAACACCTCAATTTGGACTCAAATTTGGCGCCTATGAATTCCACCAAGGGTGAAGGTTTGTCGTGGTCTCCAAGGTATCTCGCTAGACGGGATAGACAGTCTCCCTTGTTGAGTTTTTCGTTCTGCTSTCAAGCTATAGAGTCAGATTATCATTTGCTTTTTGGTTGTTCCTGTGCTAAGAGTGTATACAGTTTCGTGGGTGTTTCTTTCCCCCATGCATGCATAGTCTTTGAAGGTGGACTCACCCACCGTGGGGAGTGTATTTGGACAGATTGATAGAAGTTCTCTATTTCCATTTGTTCAGTATTATTTTTATTCAAAAAATTTTGGATACAAATTATCTCTCATTTATTTTGATTCTATCATTTAGAAAATTATTTCACCAATTATCCAATCTTCCATAAATTTTATAATATGACAAGAATAAATAATGAACTGTATACGAAATTGAATTTCTCTTGTCGAATTTGAACTTACAACGGGCAATTGCGATCGTTAACGATTGTGCACCTGAAATAAAAGATTTCATCATCATCATTTTTCACAATAGATAGCTTCAAAATATTAATAATAACTTCAAATATTAATGGTTGTGTTGAATGCAGCTTCAACATTCAAAATCTTGTTAAAAATCATATTCGACTGCCCAATTGAGAAGTTATAGAGGAATTAYAAAGGAGGAGATCTACTTTTTATGAAAGAGATCTTTCTATCAAAATTTTCAAGAATTTTGAAGAAAAAAACTGAACTGGAGTTTTGTGATAGATTTGCATAGATGTACATTTCTCATTGACCACCAACTATTCTGCAAGCATGGTTCTGTAGCAGGGGGGATTACGCAGCGGAAAAAGGAGTGAATTTGTTGCAGATAGATTGGAMAGATAGGTGTACTTACTCAACGAAGTCCATCAAACTTAGTTGGGTTGGAAGATTCATTAATTTCTCCTTTAGCTATCAAATTGACATCAATTATTAAATACTCTTACCGAATCGAAGCCTCTCCCTCAAGTCTTCTCCTCTGCTTCGTTTTGACCAAGCTGAGAAGGAGAATGAGAGAGCTGCTCATTGAGAAAGAGTCGACGAATCATGTAAYGAAAGACTCCTAACTGTATACARATTTTTCATGGTTCCGARGAAAGAAGATGATGTTTAAGYACGTGGATATGAAAAAATTTTRTGAGTTTAYACTGWTGTTTGAATATGTGACYTTAATAGTCTTCCYTCAATGAWAGATATGTKAAACATCCAACCATARTGGACTCTTGRTTGCATACCGTTTGAAATTTCCATCGACTATTGCTTAGTTGAATGCCCTGTAATTGTTGARTGCATMTATTGTCGATGCAATGTTTTTACCATCATTTGATATCGTCAACACAAGTTTGAAGTGTTTTAAATGTATACTCGATAACAATTGGGTTATCGTCAATTATTAATGTTTACGCTAAGGAATGTGGCTGGYCTTCGATTGAATATTTGAATAGTTGARTGTTAGATATGAATAATTGACGAGAACTATGAATTTTTTTGTTGCAAATCGTTGATTTTGATTCAAAATGAAAGATGTTTTTCATATTAATGTTGTGATGCGAAGGAATTTTTTTTTCTAAATTCAAAAATTTTAGTCCAATCCAAATGAATTCTAACCTTAGAATTTCTAAATCGTATCTAGTCATTATCCAAAACTTTGAATTTCAAACTGTTTATTTTCCTGCCAGTCAAATTCTTCTAACTTCGATTCAATCCAAATTTCTACTCTACAGCTTATCTTCCTTTCCAAATACACCCTAAGCCTTGCTCGAATTTTTTAAAAATTTTTAGTTTTTTGAAAAATTTGATAGAGCAAAATTTAAGCCCCACTAAATTATTATTTTCGTTTAACAAAACACTAAATTTTATTTTTTTTAATATTACATGATTATTGAATAAGCCCCCTCTCATCTGAGTGCCTATCTCCAKCCCTGAAGGTCATTACTCATATGATTTGGTTCCCTAATCTAATTTTAGGTGCTAATCTGAAGTGTTGTTCTGGGCGATTTGGTAGGTCCGGAATCAATGAATATTTTCACAACAAATTCCTTCCGTCGCATGCTACGATGGATTCTGTGTGTTCGTATCTTCCAGCGAGCAGTGATGGACATTCCCCAGTTGCTGGCATCTTTCTCCCCCTCAGACGTTGAAAATCAATGTCGATGCCTCTTGGCATTTAGGATCAGACTCCGCAGGGTTGGGGTTGATCATATGAGACGATGATAGTCTCTTCGATGCCTCTTGGCATTTAGGATCAGACTCGGCAGGTTTGGGGTTGATCATATGAGACGCTGATAGTCTCTTGATGGCAAGCATGTCATTTAACACGGGTCTGTTCTGCAGAAGATGCAGAGGCGCTTGCTGTTTGACGAGCTTTCCTTGTCGCTGAGGAGGTTGAGCTTCAACACTTTTCGGTTGTCTAATTGTCGGCTTGCGGTTGTTCGCGTGCAGCGTAATGGTGTACAGCCTCTCTAGGGGTCACGGTGCAAATACTCAGGCCCACTATGGGTCCCATGTGGATCTTGCTCGAGCCCATTATTAAAATGACATTTTTTGTCTCGGAGCTATGATTGTAGGGGAGTATTTTTATGGTTTTAACTAATTATTTTGCCTTTTAGCACGACCCCATATAGGTCCCACGTTAATGCTGAACTTGAACTAGTCACTTTGATATGATCGTTAATCATTTAATTTTATCTTTTTTTTGAAATTAAAAATATCATTGTAACTATTGCAATGTGGATAGAAGAAGAATTTTATTTAAAGAACAAATATAATAAATGTCAAGAATTTAATTATCATTTAGTAAAATTTATAAAAAAATTTAAGAGTCATTTCATTCAAATTATATTATTTTATCAAACACATATTCTTAATTTTTGGTGAAGATAAATGTTCAGATTTCTTTTTTTTTTTTGTTTGGGGAGATAATTGTTTTGATGGTTGAGTCCAAGGATGATGCGTTGGGAGCAACTCCCATAAATGCATTTTCATTAATATTCTTGCTGTCCATATAGCTTCAAGGATTCAATCTTCAAAGTTATAGAGCAAATTCTTGGCGTCAGGATCTTCCTTTCTTGAATGCACTCTCAATGTTTGATGGAATGTTCCAGTTAGTTCAAAGTAGTTATAGATCTTTCAAAAAATAAAGAAACAGTTTAGTGTAAATCAAACTGCTTTCAATTCCAACATCTAGTATAGTACTAGAGGGATTAGATCAGATCACATAAGATAACAAATATACAGAGTTACTAAAAGAGATAACACTAATTTAGGTAGGAAAGATAGACTTCAGATGATTTATTGAAAAGTGAAATTTGAAGGGAAGTGAAGAGAAGTGGCTAGTTCCAGTCCCGATCTTTGCTAGACTGGTTTYCCATTTACAGCACAAAAACTTGAGCTACTAGCATTCTTACCAGCAAAATCTCCGGGGAAAAGCCTGATGCAGAATAGCATTTTCTTCTACTTTTTACTTGTATTTCCACAGACTACTTCTCTTTCATTTTTAATCAAATGACATTTTTATTGGACAAGATGAAAATTCTCAATTAAAGATCCCACAGAAGCGTAAGAAGAGCCCCCCTGCATCAAGCAAATCCTGCTTTTCTCCTGCAGTTCTTTAATCTTCTTTCTAACTTCACTCTCTGCCTCCATCAGCTTCCTAATCCCATCTTCTATTTCATCTGCCTTAACAATAATTGGATTCTCTACAGTCCAATCCTTTCTATAATCCGTCCTAATCTCCACTGCTATGCTAGTTTCCTTCACCAGCTCAAAATGCAATTCATCTGCTGTTCTCGCATACCAATTGGCCACGCCAGCCATTGGCACCCAATAATAAAATGCTTTCTAATGTCCGATTCCATCGCAATGTGACACAAAGCTCCAACTGCAGGATGAGACAGTAACTTGCACTTGTGGCTGGCCCATCCCAATCACCCTTTCCGATCCCCGCAGTCCGCTTGGCAAAAACCCTTCTGGCAAAACAGCTTCAAGAATCTTCATAACTCACTTGGAGAATTACAATGCCTCCTTTGGGTTGAAGGCCGTCCTCAATTGACCATAAAAACTATTGTGTCCACTTTGCTCGAGTGCTTGTGCAAATCTCCTTCAGGCCTTTTCCTTCAAAACTTCCATGCTTCCCGAAGGCAAAGGAAAATCACAGAGGAAGGAGGTTGATCGTCAAAGCATTTCATGATAATGTCACCTTCTTTGATTGCCAACTATTAGACCTTTCAAGTTTATAAGAGGTCCTACTGGATAGATTGGGGGGATGCTCTTGTCACTGGAGAGGACTCCTATGGCGTGGAGTTCTAATTCCTGGAAAGTATTTACCAAGATTCCCTTGGCTTCTTTGAGTCTTCTGGTGAGATTAAAAATCATGTCTGCCTTGTCGAAAAGCGACGAGGGCCATAGTTTAACAGGAACTGGGTTTTCGTAAACTGGGACGGGAAGCTCAGTCTCCGAGTCCTTGTATTGTGTTATATCTTGACTGCAATCATCTACAAGAATTAGAACATGAAACATAAAGCCAAGAACTGCAGCACCAGAAGTGTAGAAAAAGTAGGTTSGGACTCCAAACTCGTTTGCCACATCAATCATTGAACTGCTGAACATATCGAGCACAAATCCAGCTATTTTGGTCAACCCTGATTGCATGATTTCAGTCACAGCATCTCTGACTTGGATTTTCTGGTCATCTATCAGATTCAATAGMGCGCTAAAATGCCCACCTTGTTTTACAGAGAACTCTGAAGGAGCCACCTGAAGGTCTATAAATCTTATGCCTGAGGTATCTGCAGCCATTGACCTGATGTCAGTAAAACCCTTTGCATCCCATGGCAGCTTAAGGAGGCAGATGGTGATCGAGAGCTGCTCATCTCGAGCAACAAGGAGCTTGGCCAACTCCAACATTGATATCCAGTGACCTATTGCAGGCAATGGAATGAATATCAACTCCGCCTTCATCGTTTCAATATACAGCAAAAAGTTGAAGCATGAAACAATTCGAGGCTGTTGATGCTTGGCCTATTCATATGACCTTAAAATTATATAAGCTCCGACTCATATTAAAAAAAAAAAAAATTCAAGATAAGTCCGTTCTCTAGTCTTCATTACTGGAATTTAAAAATTTGAACAATGTCATGGCTTATGTCACTTTACTATACCAACAAAATCATACGTGGTCCGAATCGACTGAGATCTAATTTGTTTTGCTATTATACCAATCAGAGTTCGATACGTATATATTTTATCTATTAAAATAAAGAATGAAAAACATAAAAAGATTAATATATATTCGTTATATTTTGAATCCCTCGTCGCCATTAGACTGTGTTCCCATCCTATGGAGTCGGTTTCATTCGGKTACTAGTTGGGCCTATGTGTTCAACTTTCTCCGTGACAAATGTTAGAGAGCTTCACTCTTGAATGTTGTGAGAAGCCCAATACGGTTTGGGTAATTTATTAATTTTGCAGTACTAGTCTAAAGCCCATTATATTGTTTCTTAGGAACCTCTATTGTTGGAACTGGTCCAGCATGTATCAATGAAAGTCCCAACAACAGATCCTTCATTATTATTATTTGGTGAATAAATTGGCCATTCTGAATTCTGATCATTTATAGGATATCAATGTTTTCTTGGCCCATTATCTCAACTCAGCAAGAAAAACGTTTTAGGATAAAAGGATCCACTTTAAAATACAAGTCGAGCAAGATTAAATACGTTATGTTTTGTCGTATATAGATTAAAGTATGATGTATAAATTAGTGACGAAAAAATGTGTTAAAAAAACTAAAAATATGTACCCATCATACTCTGATTAGTGTGCAAAATATAGTAAAAACGTCTATCAAAAGATCTCAAATCTTAAAAAAAAGCATCCAAATACATAATATAGATAGCAACTTATATACAATTTCATCCGGTTAGCTTTTTTCCACCAAACAAAAAGGGCAAAGCAATAGGTACAAACCAAAAACATTTGGTAAAGTTGAGTTTCAAAATAAAAGCAAACTTGCAGAATTTCGACTGATTCCGCTCATCAAAATCATTACGACTTCCTAATAAGATAAAACTTGACGAAATAAGATCTGCTAAATGGAGGATCTTAATTTAATGATCTATATTTTCATTTCCGTTGATAATGATTTTTCCTTCTCTGATTTATACAATTTTCGTCAGGGATTAGCGTGTTGATCAAGACTAAGGCTCTATTTGGATTAAACTTTGGGATAAGGGGAGGAAATTTCCTTAGGTTGGGAAGGCACAGAAAATTAAAAAATTTTGAATTTCAAATTTGTTTCTGAAGTTAAGAAATTTCTTTGAGTTAAAAAACCTTTTGGATTAGAAAACAAAAATGAATCTTTTTCTAAAAAATTCTCTATTCAAATAATCTAAATTTAAATAAAACATGATTTTGTTTAATTAATCATGCAAAATTTAGTTGGAAGAAGATGTATATCGGTCCAAAAAAATAATTAATCGATTATTCAAATGTTCATGAAAAATAAATTTAACTATTCTTTAACCGTTTAATCGATTACTCCATGCGAATAACGATTACGATTATTTCAATAATCGATTAATTATATTCAATAATTGTATTACGATTACGATAGTTAATCAGTTGAAATTTTACTCTTTAAATTTTTTGAATGAATGGGAAATGTTAATGTAGGTTTTTWTTTTTTATCGATGATTGAATGAAATTTTTCTTGGTTTGAGGGTAAGATTTCTTGATTGAAGGTGTAAAATAAATGACTTTTTTAAACTGAYAATAAAAAATTTTTTGTCCAAAATGTAATTCAAATAGAGCCTAATTATACTTTATAAATGAATTTGTCGTTATTAGAGAGGTTACCCTGCAATAACTATGATTCTCTGTCCCTATCTAGAATATGAACATCCTCTGTGAGGCAGTGTTGATTTGTTTTAATAGTTTATAGTTTAGAATATTATCTTATATTACAAAAGGATCCTCGGATAAAGCATATGTTTTTAGCAATTATATTAATGATTTTCTTGAAGGTTATGAAGTTTGATTAGTTACTAATATGAATATTTGATGATAAAATTGAGATTTGAAGTTTAATTACTTATATACGTTTGAATTTGATACTAAATTTGAAGAGTAAATTATAATCAATTTAATAAAATTTTAAACATTGTCATTTTTATAATTTATTTATTTATTATTCTTTTAACATCCATAATAATATTAATTCAATCTAGATAAGGGGTGAAGTATATATTAAATCAAAATCTATCACTTATAATTTATTAAAAAAACTTTTATTCTATTAAGACATTCTAAATTACTAGTAGTGTCTTATCAAACAACGGTATTCTTTCTCTTTTTGGCGAATTGAATTGTTTTGATGGGTGAGTCCAACGAAGGAGCATTGGGAGAACTCCAATAAATGTATTTTCGTTAAAAAGGCTCAATCTTAAAATATATGCTTCAAAAGCTACCGAGGAAATGCTTGTCGTTTTCTGACGCACTACAAGTGTTTGATGAAGTGTTCCAATTAGTTCTAATTAGATAGATCAGATCAGATCAGATCAGGTAAAGATACAGAGTTTCTAAAAGAGATTAAAACCAATTTGGGTGGCAAAGGTAGACTTCAGTTGATTTATTGATGAGTYAAATTTGAAGGGAAGTGAAATGGATATAACTATGAAGTTGCTAGTTCCGGTCCTGATCTTTGCAAGACTGGTTTACCATTTATAGAACTAAAACTTGAGGAGGAGATTCTTAGCTAGTAGCATCCGTACCAGCAAAATCTCCGGGGAAAAGCCTGATGCAGAATAGCATTTTCTTCTACTTMTTACTTSTATTTCCACAGACTACTTCTCTTTCATTTTTAATCAAATGACATTTTTATTGGACAAGATCAAAATTCTCAATTAAAGATCCCACAGAAGCGTAAGAAGAGGCCCCCTGCATCAAGCAAATCCTGCTTTTCTCCTGCAGTTCTTTAATCTTCTTTCTAACTTCACTCTCTGCCTCCATCAGCTTCCTAATCCCATCTTCTATTTCATCTGCCTTAACAATAATTGGATTCTCTACAGTCCAATCCTTTCTATAATCCATCCTAATCTCCACTGCTATGCCTAGTTCCTTCACCAGCTCAAATGCATTCATCTGCTGTTCTGCATACATTGGCCACGCAGCCATTGGCACCCCATAATAAATGCTTTCTAATGTCGAATTCCATCCGCAATGTGACACAAAGCCTCCAACTGCAGGATGAGACAGTACTTGCACTTGTGGTGCCCATCCAATCACCTTTCCGATCCCCGCAGTCCGCTGCAAAAACCCTTCTGGCAAAACAGCTTCKAGATCMTCATASTCACCMGGAAATACAATGRCTCCTTTTGGTGAAGGCCMTCTCAATGACCATAAAAACTTGTGTCCACTTTGCTCYAGTGCTTGTGCAATCTCCTTCAGCTGTTCCCCTTCAAAACTTCCCATGCTCCCGAAGCAAAGGAAAATCACAGAGGAAGGAGGTTGATCGTCAAGCCATTTCATGATAARGTCAKCTTCTRGATTSCTACCACTWAGACCTTTCAAGTTTATAAGAGGTCCTACTGGATASATTGGGGGGATGCTCTTGTCACTYGAGAGGACTCCTATGGCGTGGAGTTCTAATTCCAGGAAAGTATTTACCAAGATTCCCTTGGCTTGTTTGTATCTTCTCGTGTGATCCAAAATCATGCTGTAATTGTCGAACAACGGCTGGGGCCATAGTTTGACAGGGACTGGGTTTTCATAAACTGGGACGGGAAGCTCAGTCTCCGAGTCCTTGTATTGTGTTATATCTTGGCTGCAATCATCTACAAGAGTCAGAACATGYAACCTAAGGCCAAGAATTGCAGCACCAGAGGTGTAGAAAAAGTAGGTTGGGACTCCAAATTCGTTTGCCACATCAATCATTGAACTGCAGAACATATCAAGCACAAATCCAGCTATTCTGGTCACTCCTGATTGCATGATTTCAGCCACAGCATCTCTGACTTGGATCTTCTGGTCATCCATCAGTGTCGATAGCACGCTAAAAGGCGTACCTTGTTTTGCAGAGAACTCAGAATGAGCCCCTAGAAGGTCTATAAATCGTATACCTAAGGTGTCTGCAGCCATTGATTTGATGTCAGTAAAACCCTTGTAATCCCATGGCAGCTTAAGGAGGCAGATGGTGATGGAGAGCTGCTCGTCTCGAGCAATAAGGAGCTTGGCCAACTCCACCATAGATACCCAGTGACCTGGTGCAGGCAATGGGATGAATATCAACTCTGCCTTCATCGTTTCAATATACAGCAGAGAGTGGATATATGAACCAGTTTGAGGCTGTGGATGCTTGGCCTATTGATAAGACCTTAATTATATATAAGATGGGTCTTAAAAAGTTCAATATAGTCTATTCTAGTCTTCAGTACCGGAATTAAGAACTTGAATGATGTCATTGCTTTGGTCACTCTTCTTGGTTTGTAAGCATTCTAATGTGAATTGAGTAACCATATGTCATGGCTTTGTCTTTTTATATAGATTTGCTACTCAAGTTTCCCAGGATCATAGAGACGGGAAGTTTCCCAGGATCATGGATGCAAATCTTGCATTAAGATTTTATATACTTCCGAGGTCCTCATTCTTAAAAGAAAAAAAGAAGATATTTTTAAGGCTGTCATGGGACGTAAAACTATGAATGGGATTGCTTAAAAGAATTCAACTCAAACGCTCTATTGAAGTTCAATGCTGGTAGGTTGTTTACAACTTTGCTCATCACATAATCAGATACTAATATAAAAGTTGAATTTGTAGAACAAACGAAATAAGAACATTTCAATTAGATGATGACAGTAACAAGGGCCTTTAGAATTTAATGCAATTTACACTGACTGCTAAAGTTCGAAATCCAGAAAGGCGCAGAACCACAGGGCAGCTATGAGCAGTCTCTTAATGAAGTTTGAAACAGGATCCTTATCACAAGAGACATCAGCCAAGGTGGTTCCAGTSTCTTACCAGACACCCTAAAAAAATTGACAAGACAAGACAAGCAAAACAGAGAGAAACAAGAAATTTGATGCTCAGTCGAAGCCTAAACACAACTCTGTACGTAAAATCTTCATGGAAGTGTGACAGCCGGTGAGTCCTCATAGCCCGTGATGCCCATAATCCTTATCCGTGTAATTGGCTGTACAAAATCGAATAGCATAGTGTCAGTGGGATTCATTTGTATGATTCTTGGCCTTACAAAATTTACAAATCTATGCCACGTTTGTATCATGGTGCTTCAAGTGTCATTGGTGTTCAAATCCAGTATTGCCATAGAAATATGGTATAGTGTTATTCATTTTATGATTCATATGTCATTTACAGTAAAAGAACCARGTTGTACCTGTCTGTGACCGATGTTCCTTCGATAGTTC
The DNA here is from genome assembly GCA_001752375.1 of Rhazya stricta. Classification (NCBI taxonomy): domain Eukaryota; kingdom Viridiplantae; phylum Streptophyta; class Magnoliopsida; order Gentianales; family Apocynaceae; genus Rhazya; species Rhazya stricta. The sequence goes on from MEJB01000017.1 coordinate 2,666,787, forward strand.
TTTTTCTTCTTGTACTTGAAGACAATAACCTTCTTATCCAGTTTCTAGAGTGGAGGAGAAATTATTAGCTGAGACTGCAGGAGGAAAAAATAATAATAATAATTCTACCAGGAAATTGGTGTTCTACCTGCTCCTCTACTACTGCATGGACTGCGGCATTCTGCACCACTGGTTTTCCAATGTAAGTGCTCGTTTTTGTTCCTACTAGCAAAACCTTGTTCAGTATGATCTGCTCAAAAGTTTATTTCATACAAAGATATGGTGAGATAGGAAGAAAAGAAATAGTTATGAAAGARAAAAGGATGTAGGCAAAAATGTGGATCTATATAGTACATATAGAAGAGAAGGGAAGAGTGAAGGCAGTAAAGATGTCCAGAAATTACAAAAACCTAGATAAAGAAAATGCAATTCAGGATGTTTCTTCTAGATCTCGCTTCATTTTCTCATCATTGACATCTTATCTTTTTCTGTAGTCAGAAAACATCACTGGAACTGCTGCAACATCAATGGAAGAAAAACTTCCCTAAAGAACAATAGCTTCTCTTGACCCCCTTTCTAGGTTATTCGATTAAAGAGGAAAATGTTTTAAAAAGTATATGGAAGAAAACCAGAAGCAAATGGGAGTGAGAAGTGATGAAGGATCATCTGCCGACAGTGATCTCATCATTAGGTTACTGATGGATAAGCAAGTAGAGCATAGACATGCTTGCTGGAGTACCTTAATAAAAAAGAAGATTCTTTCAGAAAGTATCACAGAAAATGGTCATTTTCCTGCCAATAAAACTTTGAAATTGACAAGCAAATCTAACTAGCTATTTTGATTTTTGAGAGGATATTAATCTGTCTTGCCCTTATCTCAACTCAGGAAGATTGAAGTTTTAGGATAAAAGAGTTCATGCTAAAACACAAACCAAGCAGGCGACTAACATCAAGTAACACCTTTATAACTTAAAACCCTTCATTTTGTGCATCTTAAAGTGACACCAAGAAAGGTATCAGATTTCTTGGTATCTGTTGCCGCCCCAATATCTCRAATGCCACTTGCCAGATTGRATAGCACTTTTCACCTGATTAATACGAAAATATTATCCCTTTTTTTTTTTTTTTCTCCTATGTCAATTTTAACATTTCAAAGATCCTGAAAGTATAAATTCCACAAATACACAGAGAAATAAGGTGCTGCATTTCGCTAAAGCGATCGTCTCAATCTCTTTTGGCATGACAGATAAGGAAAGACTAGTGTCCACAAGACAGCAGTGGCATGGCGGTTAGTACTGGCTGCAGATAGTATATTCTTACAAGCTTGAGTTAATGTTGGATTCCGTGAGYTATTGAATAACACTCACTGCAGAAATTTATTCTCATAAAAGTTATGGATCTCCAAAGTGCAGTGCTTACTGCATATAAATTATGGAAACCAAAAGTTTGAATTCCGAGAYGAAATTTTTATTTCCTGCCCAACCGAGAAACATGCAGTAATCCTCTAGAATGTCATTGGTAGCAACTTATATACTATTTTGTCCAATTAGTTTTTCCCACCAAACAAAAAGGGCAAAGCGATAGGTACAAAGCAGAAGCATTTGCAAAAGTTCCGTTTCAAGTATAAGCACACTAGCAGAATTGCCAATCTTGCTTCTTTTTATATTTTTGTTTCCCTTGATGATGACTTTTCCGTCTCTAATTCATACAATTTCTGTCAGGGACTAGCTTATTGACCAAGATTAGTTATACTTTATAAATGAATTCATCGTTATTAGAGAGGTTACGCCATCCAGAATATGAACATGCTCTACCAGGCAGTGATGGTTTATTTTAATAGTTCATAGTTTACAATGTAGCCTATATTACAAAAGGATCCTTAAATCATATGTCACAGTCCAATTGGGAATGCAACAAGGACTGGACACCTTCCATTAGCAAAATGCACCAAGAATCATACTAAGGAGAAGGCACTAACCATCAGACATTCCAGTGAAATGGAAGGACTAAGCATCAACCGAATTTACAGAACTAAAATATTGAATTACTTTCAATGCATTCGTATGATATCCACCTTGAAAATTGCTGGAAAATACGTTTGAACACGTGGAGAGAATTAAAACTTTGTTAACTTTAAAACAAAGATAAAATCAAGCTCCAGAGAATTTCCCCAAAGTTCAGGATCTTTACTTTTTAATTTGGTAAAACAAGTGCATGCATACATTCACCTGGCGCATGCAGGTACACCATTAACATCACATGCCTACCCAGAGAAGCATATATCTTTCATATTCATGGTATCCACTGATAACCATATGAGAAACAAAACTTTATAATTATAGCAGCTAAATTCTCAAAATCCTTATTGATGAACCCAACAATTCCCCATGTTTATTGTAGCAAAAAATTGAGTCTAACAGAACTTGCAGAAATAAGCCTCAGTTTAATTACTCAGTCTCTGGATCAAACAGCATTTGCATTTTACTACTTCCTTTTTTCATATAAGCATAGTCAGGGCCTTAATGTTCGAAAGATATAATATACGAGCTTCTACATGAAAGTAACCACACTTACTAAACACTGCTGAGAATGGAATCATATGAAATAATATATATTGCCCAAGTTGAATCCAAAAGATTAAATTGCCCTTATGTAAATGGCAGAAGGAAAGCATATTGAGATTATATTAAACAACACAAGCTAAAAAAGCATTAAATAAAAACCAATTCTTACTTTGTCATTCACATTTGCGCCCTTAAGTCTTTGAGTGTAGATGTATCGGCCAGGGAAAACAATGTARTGCCGAGATCCAARCTATGCAAGGAAAATTACAACAAACAAATTACAGACTAGAGGGAAGACTAATTATAACAGATGACTCTGATGATACAAACCCAAATCCAGAAACTCGACTCTTTTGACAATGTAGAAGAACCAGTAACAAAAACAGCTTCGGAAAACTCATGAATGCAACATAGTATTTATGATGTCAGAATGAGGGTCTGATAAGTAATCCATAAATACTGAAAATATTTTTTATGTAAATAAAGAATGAAATCGCGATAACCAACTTACCAACATAACAATCACCAGCATAATTACAACACTTAAGTACTCAACATGTATCATAGGTAAATATATCAATCAAAAGCCAAAATTAATTAAAAGAACCTAAAAACTGTAGAAAAAAACCAAGCCACATATGCCGGCCAGCACACCGTGTCAAGAGCATGGTAATTATTTACATATTTATTATTATTATTATTTCATATTGCTGGTCAAAATACCAATAAAATTGAATGCTGCGCAAGATAATACCAGTTTCGTCTCAATGTGATCAAAGGAGACATGAAAATTGGTATTAGCAGTTTATATATGTACATACTAATGCAAGTCTCGTTAGAAAAAAGAAAATATTGAAAAGACAACAATTTTAGGCAAGTCTCAACCGGGAAAATCATAATGGCGGAGCCAGTGCCCCGTTTCTCGTACCCTACTATAAACGTTACAATCAGATCGCCCAGAAATTTMCATCACAGAATTAAACTCAATTTTGCTTCTGGGACACCTAAAGAACTCCATGATCCCAATAAACAACTTAATTTTCTCATTTGACACCAGGACTTACATAAACGCAATTAAACAGACACATGGATAAATTGGCTTGATAGCGTACCATGACAACTGCAAAGACTTCCTCACGCTTGGGCTGTTCTTGAACTGCTGTTTCAAGAACTTCAGGGACGGATCCAGCTTCGGCTAAAGGAGGTGCTGTCTCAGTCTGTGAGAATTTTGGAGCAAATGAAAATGAGGAGGCCCATTTAGGAGAAGAGGTGAGTTTGACGGAAGAAAGAGATTGAGAAAGTAGGTTGAAATTGTTGGCAGAAAGAGCTGAAGGTGAAGAAGAAGTAGAAATTTGCTTCTGGGATTGAGATAAGAGCGCTGTTGCTGTYAGAGAAGAGCAAAGAGAAAGGCTCGACATTGTTTGGCAGAGAGAAGAGAGAGCTCCTCGTGTACTTCTATCTAATTTCCCAAATGTTTTGTTATCATATCCGTTGTTGTTGTTGTTATGAATTCAAATTGACAGATTTACCCTCATAAAATCAGAAAGTGTCATAATCGGGTTCTGAATCGGGCTTAAGCAAACCCGAGCTTCTTGGATCAACATAGATAGGTCCTTTTCGCTAGATTAATTCGAGCACCGCCTTTTGTCACACCCCGCTTTAAATGTTTTGTGTTTAGAGATTTTTTTAATTTTAAATATATTTTTTTAGAATTTTTGATAAGTTGATTTATCTAAATAATAATTTACCTTGGGTTGAGTTGAGGTTTTTCTAGTTTTCACGGAGCTGGCTAGTCCACCTAGATCTCCTTGATGGTGGGTTTTTTACGAGTTGAGAGTTTCAAATCTTCTATTACATCTTCAGATCCGAATATATRTTRKTATTATATTTTTTTGTTACAKCAATCGGAGTTTGARATGTATATATTGTAACRRCCAAAATAAAGGAGGAAAGATGATAGAAGACTTAAGAATATAAGCACATCGTATTCTGATTGATGAATAGAAGTGGATAYAGAAAGTATAATAATAGAAATGTACTAAAAGATCTTCAATCCAAGTTGGCTTATTCGACAGCTCTACCAAATGGAAATATATAAAACCTTCTTCGTACATTAAGAAATGCTTGGAATATTTAAGGGAATAACTTAGAATACTATGGATACTACCCTAGGAGACTAGAGATATTACTCTCAGAAGATTATGAATAATTATACATATGAGTATGATATTTTTTAAAAATTATCTAGAAAATAAATAGATGAAAATTACTTGTACGTAGGATAACGTATACTCTATAAGATATGTGCTCAATATAAAAGAGACAAAGTCTCATTCATAAATAATCCATACATTATCTTAATTTTTTAAAGAGCTCTTTTACTTTTTACACTACCTTAAAAMGTTAAGTTTGTTAGCTCTAGCTCGACACTGAAAAGTAAGTTAGCTATTTGCTATTAAATAGTAAAACGTATTTGATAAATTTARTTATTTAAGTGTCATGCACAAACGACTAAAAAAATTAAGTTTATAATCTTTTAATAGATAAATTTATAAGATTATAAATGTAATTTAGATAAACTAATTAATAGGGCACTTTAATCTGTTTTTTTAAATCTATTTTGACCTCATTTCCTAACTTATACCTTGATTTATTGATTAGAAATGTGACGTAAATAGTATGTTTAGAAATGAAGTTTGATGTTGAAACAAAGATGAGCAACCTAATATATTCAGGCATATAATCGAAATGGCATTGATGAGATCAATAGTACCAATATCCCTATAAAAGTGGGATTGAGGCTGGTCAACAAGCGGGATATGAGTCTGGGATGACCAAGAMGACTATGTTAATACCAATTATAAATAAAATTCATTGGCTTTCTTAAACAATCTCTTGCATCTTTATTAGAATGTCTCTATTCTTTCTCGATTGCCTTATATGGATCTTCTCTGCTTGTGAACCGGTATCCTACCATTTGTTTCTTTTTTTTTTTCTATTTCTTCTTTTTTAAAATATATTCGTCTCTAGAAAAAATACATAATTTAAAATAAAAAATTAATAAGGCAATAACTAAATTTGTTATCATTTCAGAGTTATAAATTTAGTGAATTAATATATTTAAAAAAGAGTATATACGCTAAAATTCATTTTGAAACCCCATAAAAGAGATCCAATTGTGAAGTTGAAAAATGAGGCAAAAGATGGTAAAAGAGCATCTTTGCTGACTGGTTAGGCAATTGAGGCCAGGTAAACTATATATTGCTAGAAGTTGGATWCGCTAGATGCATATCAGAACAGTTCCAAGTTCCAAGGCATTGGTCATTTCATTCAAGCATATTTTGTGAATTTAATTACTAAATATACTATTTATTATAATAGTAAAAATATTTATACATGTCAAAAGAGGCTGGGGATAAAAATGTATATTATCCCCCTAAAATRCCATTCCAAATATGAATACTCAAATTATATCTRATTATTCATTATTTTCTATATTCGAATAAGGTAAAATTAGATAATAATAACATTCTTCCCCATACATAATAGTACGTACAAATCATGTTACTAAACCATATCATGCAACACGGGCTACTAAAGGAAATGGTAGAAGATAAAGAAACACATAATAGTTTTTGAAATTTTTCATCAAATAATGTAAATAATGTCTATTAATAATAATATTAATAAAGGGAAACAATCTGCTAGCCTATCCCCATACCTAGAATTCATTATTTAGTCTTTCTTACAAATATTACAAACTTTTATATTGGTAGCTAGTCTATATAAAGAGCTTGTCTATCAACTCTTTCACCATTCTATTCCAGGTCCAATCTTTGTCTTTTGGATAGAAGATTATCCATAGGAATAGAGTAAGGGAATCAAGAACTATTATGTCGTCTCGTAGAGGTCGAGGAAGACCCAAGAAGAATGTATCTAACGACCTCTTTTATCAACCAATACCTAAGAAATCGAGGTCTAGGTTGTCAGCATATGTTACTCCCATATATGAAATTCTTGATGCAAGTTCAAGTTCTGAACAGAAGAATGAGAGTTCAAAAAGAAAGAACAAATTTAATGGTTCTTCATCAAAAAATTCTCCTTTTAATGAAAAAGAATTAGCAAATGCTCGTCAAAGTTTCGAAGCATTCCCAGGACCTAGCCCGAAAGTTGAGACTTCGAAGGAAAACACCAAAGCCGATTCTTCTTCATGCTCAAATTGTCTATGTTCGTAACCATTTTTGGAGCTCCAGATTTCATGATCTATTCTTAATCTTGATGACATTTTGTTCGATGATGATTCGAAGGTGGTCCAGATATCTCGGAGAATTTTGTGAATCATATCATTCTAAATTATTATAGTCATATTTATTTTTTTAGCTTTCATTTGATTTCGTTTTGTACAACTCTTTCATAGTATATGAATAAATTTCAAAAAATATCCTTCTATTTTTTTTTTTTTTGGATTCTTTTTGAGAAATCGAAAAGATCCTTTAGCACTTATGACAATCAAAAGATCACAAGTCAATCTCACGTATGGAGAGAAGTAAATCAACCCTAACTACATCTCCAGTCCCCTCCCCAAGAAAAACCAAGAATGATGAAATTTACCCATTTAATAAAATGAAAACCATAATGATTATGTAATATATATCTTAATAAAAAGAGTTGTAGGGGATAAATTCACATCCCATTTAATGAAATATTTCTTTTGAACGAAATATTCCGATGTATTTGGATTAATTTTTTATGAAATTTTTGAATTTTAAATTTGTTTCTTAAATAAAAAATATTTCATTGAAAAATTCATTTGGTTGGGAAAGATAAGTTATAATTTTGTTTTTTTTCTTAAAAAAATGTTTACTATAATTTTTTTTTTGGTTGTAGAAAAAAAAATTGAAGCCAAAAATTTCAGTGAAAAACAATACATTGCGTTTTTAGTTGAAACAAAAATTTGTATTTCACTAAAAAATTTAAACAAATTAATTTTTTAATGAAATCAAAAAAAATAATTGAAACATCAAAGCAAATATAGCCTTTAGAGTACGAGTTTGAAGGGAGTAAAGGTTATTTTTGTTTAAATACTATATATTTATTAGATGGGATGTGAATTTAGGATGAAAGGGTGTAAATTTAGTCCCTCTTAGTCATTAATTATTGTAAGTATTTCTAATTTTCTCGCCTGTATAAAAATAGTTAAGATAATATATATATATATATTATTAAATATAATCAACAATCTTTCACTTATTTTTAATAAAATAAGAATAAGAAAAATGACACTTCAACTTGTATATCATCCCAAGAAAACGAGAGACTATATATATATATATATATATATATTGTTAATCTACAATAACTTTAAAAAAAAAAACACTAGAAATAACTATGTTAATTACGAACTTTAATATACAATACAAATTTATAATAAAAATTGTAACCCGTGCAATCACATGTATGTGTTACTATTATGTTAGAAATAGGGAGCATATGGGCCAACGTAATTAGGTTTCTGACATTTGAGGCAAAAATGTTTAGGTTTATGTAATTTGATGTATGAATTGTCCTAAAATGACATTGTGAGTTATATCACACCACAAAAGAAACATTGATGATTTATCATGCACATCTGCGTATGTAAATTTAATCCATACAGATATATGAAATGATTTCAATTAAATTATTAAATAAGAAAAACTTTCATCGTAATAGGCTCGCTAAGATTTTGAACAAATAAAAAGAAAGTTCGAAATATAAAGAGAATATTCTTTTTCTTTTTTCCTTTTACTCTTAAAGAAAGAAAGYAAAAATAGTCCTGCTCTAGACTTAAGAGTCCCTCTAGCATAACAACACAAGTCCTCCCTTATCGTGCATGAAACAACCAATTAAAGTATTATCTTTCCCTATTATATATTTTAGGTCAACTAATTATACTCACATAAAAAATTAAATTGTTTTCCCTTTAAAGAGTTCTGATACAAGTCGAATAATTGTTTCTTAAACATAAATGCTTTGTGATTTTCTAGAATAGATTCCATTCTTCTATGAAGGGAGGTGTTGGATAGCAAAAGAGATAGAAAAGATTTCACAGTACGTAAGGTTTTAGATATAACGATACGTTTGTGCATGGTGTACTTAACGTTGAAAAGATCATTTAAATTAATAATTCATGGATCATAATTATGTAAATACGGATTATATATATAAACTAATTTAAATTTTTAATCACTATATATAGATTAGTTTCTTTTTCTTTTTGCTTCCGAGACATCGGTCATCTCACTCAAGCATATTTTTGTCAATTTAATTACTAAATATATGATCTATAATAAATAGAAAAAAATAATTCCACATGTCAAAAGATGCCATGGATAAAAATGCATATATCTCATTATTTAGTATTTTCCATTTCAAATTAAGGAAATTTGAGAACGATAACATTTATTCCTATACATAATAATAAGACAAATCGTATTACTAAATCATATTATTCTGTTCTATATTATACATTAAACTTCAACACGAGCTACTAAAGGTAATGCCGGAAAAAGAAAAAGAAATCGATAATGAATTTAAACCATATTATTAGTACTTATATCAATCAAAAGAGCACAACTCAATCTCTTGTATGGAGGGAACTAAATCAACCATAACTACATCTCCAACCCTCTTTCCGGACAAAAAAAACCAAGAAAGAGAAAAGGCAACTTTAAAATTTATAAGGTAAAGAAGGTTGTTTATATTTTGAAAGAATTAAGGAATTGAGAAAGTAAGAATATGAATTACGATAAATTAATTATTTATGAAAATAGAAGGTGTTGTARAAAATTGAAGTCATAAATAGTTGAATTAAGAAAATCTTTTTACTCGAAAAGATGGTTTGCATCTATATTAAGTTTGACTATTCACTCTTATTAAATTAGATTCTTTAACGGATATAATAAATTTATTAACTAATTATTCAAAGAACATTAATGGCTCGGGAGGTTGCATTAGTTTCGTTAAAAGAAGAATACTTAGAACAACTTTCTTTTCTTTTCTCCTTTTTACAAAAAGTCTTTCCGCATTTGCATTTCTTTTTCTCCTTTTCGCCCCCACTGTTACGATAAGGTATTCGAATCTTATTTGTTATGCCTGATACAGGAATTGATTGATGCGCTAAATGCACAACAAATCAGAGTGGCGCAGCGGAAGCGTGGTGGGCCCATAACCCACAGGTCCCAGGATCGAAACCTGGCTCTGATATGAGAYAGCTTCCCAAGTTATTTGTTTTCCCRTTTTTCTCCTTTTTGCTAAAACAAATTTCTTTAGAAATATTTCCGAGCCATTTTTTCCTTATTTTTTTCTTTTCCTTTTTTTCTTGGTTAAAATAAATTTCTTTTTCTAAAATAAATCAGAGCTGCGCAGCAGAATGGTGGTTGACCCATAACCCACGGTCTCAGTATCAAAACTTGGCTCTGATATGAGAAAGCTTTACAAGTCATTCTTTCTCCTTGTTTTTCTATTTTTTCTGTTTTAAAATAAATCAGAGTGGCGCAGCAGAAGTTGAGCCCATAACCCGCAGGTCCCACGTTCGAATCCTGGCTCTGATATGAAAAAGTTTTCCAAGTCATTCATTTTTTCTTTTTGTTTTATGCATTTTTTGATATGGTTGGCGCACTACTACCTGTCGTATTTAAGCTTTACATGAGCTGTCACCTCTTTTATGTTATTATGCATATGGAAAGCTGTGTTGTTCTTTCAAAAATTAATGGAATCACTAATTATTATAAACATTTGTCYAGACTSTTCGATAGGGGATGTAGCTCAAATGGTAGAGCGCTCGCTTTGCATGCGAGAGGCACGGGGTTCGATCCCCCGCATCTCCATTTTCTTTTATTTTTTTCCTTAAATTTCCTCTTTTGAGCTACACGATCCTTCGCATCTCCATTTTCTTTCATTTTTTCCTTAAATTTTCTCTTTTGAGCTACAAATAGATAGTCGGTCGTGTCGTGCACTTATTTTTACATGATTGGCTCTATCATCTCCTCTTAATGTTTTGCTATTATGCATATTGGTTAGCTTTGTCATTCCTTTAAAAAAAGAAAAAAAAGGACACAATTCATGGAATCAGTGCTCCGATATAATCATTTAGAAAAATGATTTCATGTTGGCTCAAATGTAGAGCGCTCGCTTTGCATGAGATAGGCCTGGGGCTCGATTTCCCACATCTTCATTCATTTTCTTTTCTTTTTTTTCTTAAGTGTCCTTTTTTGAGCTTTTCCATGATTGACTTTATCATCTCCTTTTAAATTACTGTTATTATGCATATTGGTCAGCTCTATCATTCTTTCATAAAAAAGGACACAATTCATGGAAGGAGTTTTCTAAGGGGAAAAAGCATTCATAGTTAGAAATATAATAATGTAGATGGGGTAACTCCGTGCGGGGATGTAGCTCAAATGGTAGAGCGCTCGCTTTGCATGCGAGAGGCACGGGGTTCGATCCCCCGCATCTCCATCTGTTTTCTTTTTCGAGCTACAGATACATTTTAGAGATTGGAATCTCGGATCACCCAAAATATCAGTCCGAATATGTTATCCCAGCCACCAGTTATCTCTGAAACTATCTCCGCCACAGCGGCCGCCGCGTTCCCGCCAAAACCTCCTAAATCACCACCACTGCTATACCCTCAACATGACTCCTTACGGCACAGAAGTAGCACAATCTCTCGCCGGAATGCCGGTGTCTTGCTTTCAATTCTAATCGCACCTCTTACTTCTTTACTCTATCATCCGCCTTCGGCCTCAGCACTCTCCTTCGGCATCTGTATTCTTTGTCTTTCCTTATCTTTCTATTTTCGGCTCAATGTATTTTCTCTTTACAACAAATTACTGCTCTGCTTGTTTTATTATGTAATTTTTTGCTTCGATCAACTCAGCAGGACCAAAGGAGTGGCTCAAAGAGCAAAAGAAGAAGTCCTTCAGGTACCTCTTGGCTCCTATCGACGCTTCGCGTAACAGCCTCAACTCTGCCTATCTTGTACTCAGTAACTCTCTTCTATTTCTCTATCAGATTGTGTGTGATTATGGTTATTCTTGTTTTCTCTTATCGGATTTTGTTGTATGATTATTTGGGATTCTTACTTTTGATGTCCTGGGGGTAGCAAAAGGTGAATCAGATTGTGAGGAAAAGGACTTGGAAGAAGTTAAGAACTTGGTGAAATCTGCTGGCAGAGATTGTGTGGCTGAAGAGAGGAACTCTTTTGTGACATTTCAAGCTAAGACTGGAGTAGAGGTTTGTCTTCGTTTTTCTCTCATTACATACTTAAAGAGGTCGAACTAAGATATTCAGTATTATTATTTTGTCATTCGTAATGGCTTCAGGTGGCATTTGCTATACCACTGGGCAGTTGGCTTTTGCCACTTTTAACAGGCTTTTGCTTTGGTTTTTGCCATGCTTAATGAACTTGGATATACAACGTAGACTGTGAGAAATAAGAACAGGGCACTGGTGGTTTATCTTGTTAACTACTAAGTAAATAACCAATTTCCACATCTGGTGAGCAGTCAGCAAATGTGAAAACGAAAAATGACAAAAGATTGGAGTAACTTTGATTTGATATAATAGTCGAGCTAAAACTATGCAACTTTCAGGTCTGCACCTTCCGGTTGATTGTGAAAAATGCAGCTTCTTTGCTTGATGATAAAGATCCCGTAAAGTTAGAAGCCGAAGCCAAGCTTGCTGATCTCATAAGGTACACGAATTATACTTTTTGTATGGGCAAAGTTGGCTTTTGACGCTATATTGATCCACACTGTTATTCATAGTAGGTAAATTGTTGGTTTTTTTACTTTTAGTTGGATGTTATATTACTAAAAAAAAAAAGAAAAAAAGAAACATCTCAAGTTTCAAAATAGTAAGCTTGCACACTGGGTGCCAGTGGTGCATTACTTCTTCCAGATTACTTAATCTCAACGTGAGTGAGAAGAGTCACGCATCTTTCAGCTAGCAAGAGTTAACCCATTCTAATTTTTTTGATGAAGATTAAACCAATTGAGTCATGGAGTGGGTTCCCTCCAAGTACTTTGTTGAAGTATGTTTGCTTTTTGTACTAATTGCAGATCTTTTGCTTCTTTAAGTGATATGGCAAGTGAAACTAATATTCGGGTTGCTTCTAATCGGTATGTTAATAAGTGTGCTTTGTTGCAAGCTTATAACTTTGTCGAATGCTTTGATACTCTCTTTAATATTGATTCATGGTTTAATTTTTTCCCTGTGCTGCAGACAAAGAGTTGCTAGTGCTCTTATGGACACATTATTCTCCCTTAACAACTTTGAGAAGGGGATCAAGGATTGCCTTGAAATTTGATTTCTAGATTTCACAGTTAAAAAGAAATTAGCAAGAAACCTTTCGCTGATGCTTCAGTCATTGGCAATAGAAGAGAGATGAAGCTGAAGTGGGTCTCATGTTCATAAAATGCACCACTTGGCATTGTATTCTATTTTTCCTCTTTCATTTGTTATATCTTTTTGGGTTATCCTATTAACTTCTGGAAGGATTGTTCTATGAGAATATCAAAGGTCTTGTTAATTTTATGCTGATGGTTTGTGCCAACACTATATGCTACTACCCATACAGCTGATCCGATTGAGGTCCTATACGTTTGATTATCTCTGTTCAAAAAATGCATAAACTAGATTTCAGTATTTTGATCTTGTTGCATGGTAAAACAATTCCACTGTGGGTATGGGGATGGGGGAAGTCCTGTCCATTTTGAACCTGAGTTTGTTTTCCCCTCCAACCACACCAGATATTCTTTCATCTTATTTACTCTTCAGAATATTCGAACTGCTAATTGGTGATGATGTACATAGCTTTGAAGCTCCTCTCCCTGTGAGGACTTTGTAACTATATTCTTTGATTTAATATACAGCTTCTTTTCCCCCCCCAAAAAAAAAAAAAAAAAAGGAAGGAAAGATCCACATCTAGCTTCAGAAAAATGAATCCGGCATCATTTTATGAAAAAACTGTTTTCTAGTATTTAATCAGCCACTTTACATATGTATTCTGTTATATCCCCTCCTGTACTGGTCGACTGAGTAAAACTGAACTGATTTACGATTGAATTAAAGAATTTCCGCAAACTTGAAACCTATACCATTGCGTTGTTGCTAAATGCAACCTATATTGCTAAATCTCAAAATGATAGCTGCAAACGATGACACCGAAATTCACTGCTGTAACCTGAATTAGGCCTGTATACTCCCTTAAATTACAGTGAGTTGATCTCAGTTAATAGTTTGATTGGGTGAACCTGAAGCTCGTAGCAAATATAAGCGACAGCATGGTGTTCCATCATCTGGGTGAGTTTGAACAGACCTGGGCAAGCTGCGCAATTTGTTGAACAGGTTTAGTGGATCATGCAATAAGCCGAAATGAGCATCTGGATCGCCAATTTGAGACAGCTTCACATCAGAGAAACCAAGAGATGGCAGTAACAGCTCAGGCCAGTCACTGTAGAAATGGAAAACAGAACTGCACAATGTGGTTGATTGCTTGTTCATGAAGTCAGATAGAAGGACGGTCTGTGCTATATTGCAATGGTCTGCAATAATCTTCAGGACTTCCATGGCATTAGAGGGTTGGAGATAGTAGATGATGCCCTCTAATACCCACACCGTATTTGTCTTTGGTTCAAATCCTGATCTTTTAAGCTTTTCTAGCCAGTCACTTTCTCTTATATCAGCTGCTACTCTGCTTAGTGATTTTGCTGTCACCATTAGAGGCTGATCTTGAATTGTTGAACTTGGTGCTGCTTGCAGAAGAGTGGCTTTTGATTGCAGAACCTCCGGGAAGTCAACCTCAAAAACATGGCTTTCTTTCAAGCAACTCAGGCGATATGCTCTTGCATCCATTCCTGTAGGTAATTAAGAAGATAAATTTGCCAAGTTTGTTCCAACTCTGGATGTGAATCTGAACACAAGTGCTGAAGATAGGGCTGAAGGCAATAAACCTTGAGTAAGGGAATTCTCAAGGGAAATGAAAGTTAGAGGAACCTATCTAACATACTAGAAAATTGATGTCACTAGACATGGTTGTAGTGCTTCATCGACGTTGTTTAACAGCTTATCTGTTATCAAGGTTCAATAAAATATATTTTAATCTGCAGTTTAAAAAAGAAGGCAGCAGAAGACAATCTTTTTCGGCTCTTTTAATAATAGTGAAGTGCAAGGAATGGTCAGCATAGGATCACCTGCACCAAGAAGAACAACCTGGGAAGCTCCAACACCAAAGGATTTGAGAGCTGCTTCAATTTTTGAATCAAACCAGAGGGTTCGAACAGCCAGAATGACTCCAGAAATTTCTTTCGCATTGCTCATTCGATCTTTCTTGATCTTCTCATGGAGGCTTCTCAGGCATGTATCTCCTGCCAGCAACTCTGCTAGTGGATCATGGATGACATGCTTCCACAATGCTCTGCCAGCTGCTGTCTGGCATGCTGAACGACGCAGGGGATCCCAGTGATTTTCTATGGAGGTATGGAGTTCTCGAACGGTTTCAGTAGATAACCAGCCAGGTAGTTCTTGTTCTGGCCATGAATGCATATCAGATTTGCCATTCTCTTGATTGGACATATTCCTTTGACAATGCTGGTTCTTTTAGAGGCTAAGAGAAAAGGGGATTAAGTGTCGAGATAAGCCATGCACTATATAGCTCTGGAGATGCCTAGAGGGAACCTGATGGTAGAGATAAGGAAAGAGAGCCACACACAACCAACGTCTGGGAAACAGCAGAATCGTGTCCAGCTTATTTGCCTAAAGGAAAATGAAGGTAATGAAAGAGTCCACGACRACCACCAATTCCTAAGCTTCCTCTTAGTCTAGGGCCTTTCATCCTCTCAACTTCCCTTCTTCGGTAGCAGAAAATGGTTCCCACCAGATTCCACTTTTTATTCGTTAGCAAAGATYAGTGGTTCCCGCATTTTCTATATATATGCAYAGTCTACTATGCTGGTATCTTGAGACTCTTTTAGCTTGTTCGCTTCTAGGCTACTTCCTTAAGGTTTATCTGTAGGGGCTGGAGTTTTTGGAGAATTAAACTAGCTCATTAAAGATGATTAATCCAATGTGATCAGGGGTTCTGAGTCTACATTGGCTATATACAGGCAAGATTTTAAAAGTAAAAATATTGAAAAGAGGATGTTTCAAAGGTAAAGATTTATTTTCATATGATAAGCAACTAACTATAGCATATTATCTAATAAAAAATTAGTTCTAAGCAACTAATTATAACATCTTCACGTGTATTAAATAACTCATATTCAATAATAATTTTTCGTAATTAAAACTGGTCTCTGGGGCTGTAGAATAATATTTATTTTCTTTTTAAATATTTTCGAATAGTGCAAAAGCACGGAGCAGAGACCAGTGGGCCAAATTACTATCATAAGCAAGAAATTAGAAGAATTAAGTTCTTTTATTTTTATCTAAACCTAACAACAAATAATAAAGTACTTCCCATGCACATGGAAAGAAAGAACAGTGGGCTTTTTTTTTTTTTTTTTTCCAAATACAAGTTAGACATTTTTATCTAAAACTTAGATAGAATTTCTTGAACTCAATAGCTAAGATAGTTAGGGAGGAGACTGTTAAATCAAAGTAAAAATTCGTGTTTAGAGGTGTCATTTGGAGGGTAGGC
>MEJB01000017.1:2683187-2732578 GCA_001752375.1 Rhazya stricta
CATCATAAAATTAATTTTCAATAATAATAACAAAATATATAATATAATCCTATTCCTAAATAATGAAAATAAAGTTACCATTAAAATTTAAAATAACAAAAGGATTCTTTAGCATCATTATGACTTTGTGCTCACATCGGTTCAATCAAAATTCACATGAGGCTCGACTCAAAAAAAGTTTGAAGTGAACGGATCGAGCTCATTGATAATCCTATTTATGTTTGATCTCTAATTATTATGCCTTATTAAAAGAACTGTAAACTAGATATTTGTTCGAATYAAAATCAAATTTCGTGAAGAAAATTTAAATTATGTGTGAATCAATTAATCTTATTAAATATTAGAAAACTATAGATTATTCTGGTATCAATACTTTGATAATGATTGATAAGACATAGAAGATTCTTTCATGTGGGAATATGTAGTAAAATTATACCCATGAAGGCATATTCCGCCACTACAAACAATAACAACACTACTATTACCTCGTTATTCTTTAGGGAACCTCTGACGTGGCTTCCAACTCTAACCAATCACATACTACTGCTTTTTTAAGTATAAAGTTGTTGGAGTTATGCTTCATTAGTTTTCATTTTTTCTTTAAATTTTTAAAAAGTTTTGAAGACAGTTTTTACTTATTGATATAATTGAAAAATAAAATTTATTAAATTACTTTTCATCAACATAACATATTTATATATATGCCAAAAAATAAATTTATTTGATGAAAACTCAAAAACGGGCCCACTTAGAAAAATTCTTTAATTCAAAAAGATTGGAAAATGAGAAATATGAAATTCTAATTTCTTTTTTTGATTAAAATGTTACTTAAATTGGTAATTAAATTAGTAATGGATTAATTCACTATGGCATTCTCATAGTTGATTGTACATCTTAATCCACAATCCTTCTATAATGCCAATTGTGAATAGAAATTTGAGCAATTCTTTTTAGATTAATATCTATATTATGATCAACTATTAGATTATGATATAAAGATATAGTGTTTTTTTCTTTTCTTTTTTGTAATGTTAATAGAAATCCGAGCAATTCCTTCTATACTGCCAATTGTGAATTTTCATATGATTAGAAAGTTTATCATATAAACTCAATCATTTYGAAAAGTTAAGGGGATTGGTAAATTAAAATAAGGTCTCGAAGTTCGAATYTTTTTTGTYATATTAAATTAGAAAAGTTGCAGGTCAAATCTTCCCTCAATCACTTATTTCTCACTCACTAATCGATCAATYTCAACATTCTCCTTTAATTAATTCATTAATAACCTTGGATGACCTATTAATGCATAGTTGATTGTGCATGAGAAGTTTTAAAATAAAATATATATAATATTTTATAACTCCTACACATTGTAGTCGATTAAGAATAGGAAAATAATCTAATATTCATATTATGCAGTCTTGAATTATTATTCGTATAAAGTTTAAAATAAATAAATTAAAAAAAAAAAAACATTGCATGGTTACTTCATGAGATTTCTTTGGGAGGGCGGGGATAAAAGGAGAAATAAATTAACGTTTGACCATGCGTGCGACTTTCGAACATCATCAAGGATCYAGATTGGAGACTATTTTTATTGACGGCTTTTAATCCTTCGAAGACGACATCTCCAGCTTCCTCACTAAAATCAAACAGATCGAAACATTAATTATAAGCATTTAACCAGCTACCTGCCTATTGAAGTGAACTCCAGTTCTGATCAATCGAGGAGGCAACTTGAACGACTTCGTCAGGAAATAGGATTAAAGAACCAGAGTATTTTATCCACTATCGGATTTTTCAGTTTTCAACAAGAATAATATTGAAGGAAGTGGGAAGTGTATACAGATTACAGAGGAAAGCAGAGAGGAAAGTGGAGTGATGGCAAAAGATGATGTGAAGTGCTGTGGGTCTACGTTTTTCTTGTTTGTGGCAGCAATTGTGGGATTGGTGTTGTTTGCTGGGCTTATGGCTGGTCTCACCCTTGGACTCATGTCTTTGGGTCTTGTCGACCTTGAAGTTCTTAGCAAATCTGGACGAACCCAAGATCGCATTCACGCTTGTATGTGTAATCTCTTACACTCTCTTGCTTGAACATGTTTTGGATGTCTGTGATTTGGTAGTTTTTTGGTTTAAGTAGTTTCCTGTTGCATTAGCTTGGAGTTCTTGGCTTTGTTTTTTTCCTGCAAAATTTTAGGTTGCCCTGCTTGCACGAACTAATTAATTGTGTGCATTTGGATACTAATTACTCTTGAAATGATAAACTTAAGTGCTTCAAATCATCTGTTTGAAGTTCTGGACTGTCATGAATTCAAGAAATACTTGTGTACTTGCTGGAAAATGCCAATTACCAAAAGTTGTCAGCAACTGTATTTTAGGTTCTCTAAATTGAAGGACGAAAATTTATTTAAAGAGATTGGAGTAGAGCAGGCAGGGAATCTGAGTATCTACTTCACTATATCTGTATATATATTGGTTTATCTACCCTTTCAAGGGAGTCCAAAAGTTCAAGCCAAGACGGTATTTACTAGTTTAATTCAAAAGGGTCTTTGCATGGTTGTAAGAACAAAATAGGATTAAAAACTTACGAGTTCTTCAGAAGTTTTTGCCTTTTCCTTTTTGGGGTGGGCCCGTTGCAGGGCTAATGATTTTCCCCCCTTTCCCCTTAGGTTCATTATGGCCTCTTATGAATCAGGTTAAGCTGAAAAATAATTGGGAAGTAACATCTGTGTGTATGCGTGGTTAACATCAATGATTTAAACTGATTTCTTTTGGCAGCTAAAATTCTTCCAGTGGTTAAAAATCAACACCTTTTGCTTTGTACACTGTTGATCGGCAACTCTTTAGCAATGGAGGTTTGTGAACAAGTCATTTATCGAGGAAGCAAATTGTAATTTCTACATATAGAGCTAACTATGTATACTGTTTCTCTATTTGTTCCACAGTCGCTTCCGATATTCTTGGACAAGCTTGTGCCTCCTTGGGCTGCAGTTCTGATATCTGTCACACTCATCCTCATGATTGGGGAGGTTTCCCCTAATCAGCAAAACTGTTATTAGTTTGTTTAATTAGCTTCTTTTGATGCTTAGCTTTGTGACTTTTCCCAGTTTCTCTTGCTTTACTACAGATATTGCCTCAAGCAATCTGTACGCGCTATGGATTGACTGTTGGGGCAATGGCGGCTCCATTTGTCCGGCTTCTTCTATGGATATTCTTCCCTGTTGCTTATCCTATCAGTAAGGTAATAAATATAGTTACATGTTCATATTGCCCTGACTGCTTAACATCTTCCTGGTTCTGGATATCAAAATAACAGAAAAATCAAGCTGATTAATCTTTTTCATCATCATATTTGGTAGCAAATAGAGAAAATGTTTATGAAAATTCTCTACGCATTATCCTTAATTATATCTAARCGTCTTTTACCAAGTATTGGTTCTAGGTGCTCGACTGGATGTTGGGGAAGGGACATGCTATTCTTTTACGTAGAGCAGAGTTGAAAACTTTCGTGGATTTCCATGGGAATGAGGTAACGTCAAATTCCTTTGTTTTACATGTCCATTTTGTTAATGTTTAGACATGCATTGATGCTTCTGTTTTGCCATTCAATTATAGTTCTTATACTTTCTGGTGTGAAGAAGCAGAAGTGGAAAACAAGACATGGTCTCCCTGTTAATCTCACAACTGTTAATTTTSTGGATAGGCTGGAAAAGGAGGAGACTTAACACATGATGAGACAACTATAATTGCTGGAGCACTTGAGTTGACTGAGAAGAGAGCAAAAGATGCCATGACTCCTATATCGAAGGCATTTTCTCTTGATCTGGATGCAACTCTTACTTTGTGGGTTTTATGTGTTGTTTGCTTAATTTAATGTATTATTTAACTACTGATTTTTGTAGCCTCACTTGTTTCCTCTTTCTCTCTCTCTCTCACACACAGGGAGACATTGAATGCTATAATGACAATGGGTCATAGTAGAGTTCCAGTTTATTATCAGGATCCTACAAATATAATTGGTCTCATATTGGTAATCACTTCTTTTATTTCAATATATCTGTAGTAGTTTGACCTAGAGTTTGTTGGTAATACATATTTTTGGTTTTCCATTGAAGAGCATTCTTCTCTTTCTCATTTATACARCTTACTTATGGCACACTCATTTAATGCTCTTTTGCAGTTTAGAATTATTTCATTTTCTCCATACTATGCAGGTTAAAAATCTCTTAGCTGTTGACCCTGAAGATTCAGTTCCTTTAAGGAAAATGATGATCAGAAAAATTCCTCGGTAAGGATACTTCATCTGCACATTTTCAGTAACTGAACATACTAACGAACCCAGTCATGGCCCAAATCAGGTTCTAATTGGTTTGGCCAAGGGGCCTTCGAGTTTAATTTACTCTCTCAGTTTTAATCTGGAGACCAATCTGCYCAGGAAATTTAATAGGAATCAGAGGTTTTCAGATTGAGCTTGTTTAAGAGTTAGGAAGGCTACTTCTTTTTAGTATTATAAAATAGTTTTCAGCTGGTTATCAGGTTATAAACTATGCAAAAATGTCTCTGTTGCTTGTCTACTGGCAGACTTGATGGCTTATGCAATTTATCTTCCCTTAAAATCAACAACCAGATTATAATGATAAGTCAGTAATCCTTTTGATGAATTGATTCCTTTTTTATTCCATTGTGATATTTTAGATRGTTGAATGGACCCATTCGAGAACAGTTGGATGATAACAAAATTATCAATGATGGGAATTCCTTATTTCTATTCAACAACGTATGAATAGTTCCTTGATTTGGGTTAAGGAATTGTTGAATTCGTGCCTTGGAATATGAATTCAACAATTCCTTGACCCAAATCAAGGAATTATTCATACGTTGTTGAATAGAAATAAGGAATTCCAATCATTGATAATTTTGTTYCCATTTGAAAGGGATGGAGATCCTTATCCAAAATCTTCTRGTGTCTCTGATGATGATCCGATCCCTATTCCATCTGCGTACTGATTTTTCATCTTTAAAGGGAGAAAGATTTCTAAAGGTGCCTGGAATCATAATTATTCCATGCCTGTTTCGTGATGAATTCTTYCTTGATCATATGGTCTAATTAGTGTTGCATTTTTACTTCAGAGTATTCAAACAGTAGTTAGATGGATTTTCAACATTCATTTGTCTTCTACTAATAATAAAAATGAAAAATCATTTGTAGTAAGGTTGTCAACTGGTTAGTCAGCGTGGTGGCATAATTGCACCATTTTTGCTAACACCTGCTCTTTTGTAAATTCTCAGGGTCTCAGAAAACATGCCTCTTTATGATATACTGAATGAATTTCAGAAGGGTCACAGCCACATTGCTGTTGTGTATAGAGATCTGAAAGAGACGAAAGGGATATCAAGGAATACTAAAGGTGGAAATTTTGATTTGTAGATAGAGCTTGTTATGACTTGTGGCAATACAATTAGCTTATTCTGACACATCTCGGGTCCTGACATTTATTTACTCCTTTTGCTTCTACTTCTGAATTGATTTGCCTGTTTAAACCAATATGTATTTTTGTTTGTAGCTTCAGCCAGTTTTAACAATTTTTTAAAATTTTTAATTTTTTTTTCTGGTGGATGTTCTATGGAAGAAAAATATGCCTCATCCATCCTCTCTACTTGAGTATTTTCTAATTCAATAATTTCTGTTTTGGTTTTTGTTTGTAATATTTGGTTAGGAGTGATGCTCATGGCATTTCTTATTCATTTTCATCGTCAGTTGATGTTGAACATCGACTACTCGTTGATTGCTGACTTGTGATGTGGGGGTCTGATTGTAGATAATGCTGCAAATAAATCTGACTCTAACACAAGCAAGGGAGATGGAGATAAAGTGGTTAAGAAAAGTCCTCCAAGTACACCTGCTTTCAAGAAGAGACATCGAGGTTGTTCATTTTGCATTTTGGATTTGGAGAATACCCCAATCCCTGAGTTCTCACCTAATCAAGTCGTGCTTGGTGTGATTTCCATGGAAGATGTCATTGAGGAGCTTCTTCAGGTACCCTTATTGAACCTACAGCAGAGTGACTATTTCCATTTCTCAGCTTGATAATCRTTGAGTTGCTTTTACAATATACACAACAGCAGTGAAGCCATGCTGTGCTTTGCTATTGCCCTTGACAACCTAGACTCCGATAGTTTCAAGCAGATAGCTCACTGAGATCTGATCACATTGCAGTGCTTAAAGATTTGCTTTTTGGTTTCTTATTGCTATGTCAATCAGTCTGTTGATTAAGTTTTGGTGCACTTGAAGTCTTGCTTAGCATTTATGTCATTACTTTGTCTTCTTTCAGGAGGAGATACTGGATGAAACTGATGAGTATGTAAACATTCACAACAAGTAAGCTCATAGCTTCTTTAATTTGTCTTTTGTTTGCTTCAAGATGCAAGTCTTAGATACTTTAGATGAGTCTCAGCAACTTTGACAAACTTAGGCTTTTAATTTTGTCCACACGAAAGCCTTTCCTACCAATTCTTCTGACCCTCTGTCCCGCATGAGGATTCGGGAAGTGTTGTTCTTGCACATTGTTAAGTTCATAATAATACCTCAGAGAAACCCTGAACTTGAGGCAAAATCTAAGATTTCAGCCTCCTTTTGAAATTGACAACTAGATGCGCTGTTGCATGACTATGCTATTTTATGTACTTGGAAGAATTCTAATGAATGTTAACAAATAGACATAACCCAATTAATTTTGCCATGCAGGATAAAGATTAACATGAATGCTTCGCATGAAAAGCTTCCCTTGCCAGGTCCTGCAGAGTCTTCCCATGCACTTTCTGCAGCTGAATTTCCAGGAACTCAGCATGTTCAGTCGGTCTCTGCCAGTACTTCACAATAGTAGTTCTGCAAAACATATGGAGTTCTCTAATGCAAACACATGCGAAGAGGTTGATCGTGCAGCTCCTCACTATTCTTTCTTCAATCTTGTCGACTTCAGTTGTATTTATACAGTAAAGATCCACTGTTTGTCAAGTTTCAGGGAGACATCAAGCTGTACTGTACCGAAGTAAAATGCAGTTGAAACTTTTCTTGCTTTGAGTACATTGCAAGATGCTCATCGTCAAGAAAGACAAAATCAAAATGTATATCGCTATTGTGAATGTTGAGTAGTCTAAAGTTGCATAATTCCACCTCAGTGGTTGATTACTGATAAATTTTTGGTATGAAATATTCTGGTTGGACATGATAGATACTTCCAGTTTTCTAGGAGCAGAGTGGCTGCAATGCAAGTAGGAGTGACTGAATTGAATGAAAAGGAGTCCAAAAAAAGACATCAAATTATTAAACATTTGGCTTAATGAAAAAAAAAAAGGGAATTTGACTTCTATAAATGAACTTTCAAAGGAAAAAAAAATGTAAATAAAGTACTCTCTTTTAGTGCATTCTGTTAAATGCATATACAAAATTGAAATTAATTTCATAAGATAAAATCCGCAGAGAAATGATAAAAAGAAAAAGTAGTTCCAAAAAAAAAAAAAAAAAGACAAAGAGAAAAAAGGATGAGAAAACGCCGCAAAAACGGCGGTCAATGCATTAGACTAGTGCAAGAACAAGGGGGAAGGGCTACACTCGTGGGTAATCTTGATTTTTGATTAGCTTGCTGTCTGGTTGT
This sequence comes from Rhazya stricta, assembly GCA_001752375.1. Lineage (NCBI taxonomy): Eukaryota > Viridiplantae > Streptophyta > Magnoliopsida > Gentianales > Apocynaceae > Rhazya > Rhazya stricta. Next base: position 2,690,840 of record MEJB01000017.1, read on the forward strand.
TCAAATTGTTACTCTTCCGGTTGGGCTTCGTATTYTTTCTTCGAATCCACTCTTTGATCTTTCTTTCCTTGTTCATTTATTACAGTTGAAACTTCACTGTCTTRCCAGTTCTTCACTGCTACGAAATATTCTGCTTGGCGTCATTAATGCTCTTTTGGGGTTTATYCTGGCTCGTAAATTTCTTTCTTTTTAATTTCGGGCGGCTGTTTTGGTTTTCGTGGGATGCAATTATTGATTTTAAAGATAGCAGGATAGATGGCAATAGCAAGATTTGGTCGCATAGCAAAACGCTCGTATAAGTCMTATGGTTTCTGTGTGAAGCTGACTGCGGTGGTGATCTTGGGTCTCTGTTTTGTGTTTGTTTGGTCTGTATTTTCGTCTTCTTCTTTTTCGGTGACTACTCAAAGGGAGACTTTTGATGATATTGCCGAACCCGTATCTGCAAATGGAAAGCCTAGTAATTTTGGGGTTGATTCCAACAAGAAAGAGTTCAAGAAGAGTCAAGGAAGTAAAGATGACAAGAAAATGCAAAGTTTGGAAGAAAAAGAGAGGATCAGCGTCAATGGATCTGTACCTTTGAAATCTGGGGATGGGCCGCACCGAATTCASAAAGTGGCTAAGAAGGAGAAAAAACGAGGAGGTAACTCGAASCCTCCCAGAGAGGTTGATAAAGACAAAATTCAAGAAATCGAGAGATCTAAGGATCAAGAGTTTCAGGAAGAAGAGCAAGAAGAGGATGTGAATAGCAAAGAAGAAGAGATAGTGGATGGTGAGGGCAGTGCAAAAGAGGAGGCAGAAGGAGATTCTGATTTGGCTAATGCGATTGACTTGAATCAGGATGCAGTAGAGCTAGAAGATGACAGTGGGGTTTCTGGAACTTCTAAGAAGAACAAAAAGAAATTGGGTCCATTATTCGATCCCAGAGCACATTATACTTGGAAACTGTGTAGCACAAGAAGCAAGCATAATTACATTCCCTGTATTGACATTGAAACTGCATCTGGAAGACTGCAGAGTTATCGGCATCATGAGAGAAGTTGTCCTAGAACTCCTGTTATGTGTCTTGTTCCGCTTCCCCATGATGGTTATGAGACTCCAGTAAGATGGCCTGAGAGCAAAGAGAAGGTGTGTAACTCCAGTTTAATATAGCTAAGAGGTGATTGATTCGTTCTTATCATAGTTATATACTGCTCGCAGATAATGTATAAGAATGTAGCACATCCAAAGTTGGCTACATTCATCAAGACACAAAAGTGGCTGACGGAAGCTGGAGAATATCTTACTTTCCCACAAAATGAAACGGAGTTGAGGGGTGGAATTCAACACTACTTGGAATCGATGGAAGAGGTCAGTCACTGAAACTGGCTCTGTAAGTATACTATTGCTGCTCTTTCGTATGTCTTGCTTATAGGTGCATTAGGCTTTTTGGTCCAAGTCCTGAAAGAATGAGCATTCCGGGAGACTTCCCTCATCTTAGAACTAAGACTGTGAATGCTTTATTGCATTTCTTGATTAAAGTCAGTTGTCATGTAATTTACGAAGACAATTTCATCAACATGCAAGACCCCATAACTCATCATGAATTCTGACAGTCTGTAAAACTAACGGAATGCTCTTGAAAGCTTTTCATTTTGAATATAGTATTACTTGACAAATTTGTGTCTTACATTATTAAATAMTTAATATGTAGAGTTATCAATGCCTGCTCTTTTTGCAAGTCAAAATTGGTAGTCTTTGATTAGAAGGCTATGGTAGTATGCAAATCCATTACTATCTTCTTGTGAAACGGGCTAATCTTAAGCAGTTGACATGAAATTCTATTTGGTGCATCATCTAGATGGTTCCGGATATTGAATGGGGAAAAAATATCCGCGTGGTGCTGGACATTGGTTGCAGAGATTCAAGTTTTGTGGCTTCTCTTCTTGAGAAAAATGTTTTGACGCTTACCCTTGGTCTGAAAGATGACTTAGTGGACCTAGCACAGCTTGCCCTTGAGCGTGGTTTTCCTGCAGTAGTTAGCCCATTTGCCTTGCGGCGCATTCCTTTTCCTAGTGGTGTTTTTGATGCAATACATTGTGGTGAATGCAGCATATCTTGGCATTCAAATGGTTTGTGTTCGTTTATCATTCTGCATCTTGTTTCACTACAATTTGTTTCCAGGTAGCAGTTACATCCAATTCTTGTATTTTCAGGAGGTATGCTTCTTCTAGAGATGAACAGAATTTTGAGGCCTGGAGGATATTTCATACTTTCTAGTAAACATGACAGTATCGAAAGAGAAGAAGGTTTGTCCTTATTTCCTTTGAGGAAATTTGCTTGTCATGGCTGTTTGTATTACTATGGTTGGTCTGTGTTAAGAGGCAATACTTCTTAAGATGGTAAGAAAACAATTTCCCATATGTGTTCATCACACCATTGCCRATTTGGAAAATAGCCAGGACCTCTTTAAGAGCTTTACTTTGAGCACAGTCCACTTGTTATGGAATTTTCCTTCTCTGTACCTTTCTGATCTGTAGACAGAAATAGTTACTTCTGAAAGCAAGGGTTGTTTGACATAGTCAAATAAGCTTCCTCCATTCTTGATTGCTAAGAGGAGTTGTTTCACAAACTGGCACGTTTTTTTGGTAGCCTCTTTAAGGATTTGGATACAGAAACAGCCTCTCCATGCAGGTTTAAGGTCTGCTTACCTTCCACACWTCCTATTACAGATGGTATATCAAGATATCTTCCACTGGGCATGGCCGTAGATTCAGATATAAGATATCTCTAACATTCTAGCAAGCAAGCTTAGTTATTACCTCAGCTTTCTATCTGAAGTATGTCTCGCCAGAGATTTTCTCAAAGCTACCAGTTTATTTATGGACATGGACTCAGTGTTCCTTCAATATAATTGTTTTCACACACCATCTGCTTAATAAAATTCTTCTTGTGACATAATATCTTATTGATGCCATTATGTCCCATTTCCAGCTATGTCCAAACTGACAGCATCTATTTGTTGGAATATCCTGGCTGATAAAAGTGATGAAGTCAGCGATATAGGTGTCAAGATATATCAAAAGCCAGAATCAAATGAAATATACGAATTGAGAAGAAAAAAGGTTCCTCCTTTATGCAAGCAAAATGAGAATCCAGATGCTGCATGGTAAGAAGGGATAAGTTCCTTGTAGAATCTCTTTCTTACTTTTCATGTTCCTTGCAGAGTATACTTTCCCTGCCAAAAAAAGGGACCTCTATTTACATGTGCATCATTTGTTTCTGACATTCACTAGCATATGCCATCAGTGACTGTCTTAGGAAAAGTTACTCTAGTTTCAGAAAGTACTCTACAGCCTAAGAGCTAATGTGCTGGTAAAATAAATGGAGGGGAATTGTCAAGTATTACTTGTCTTTCTGMTGTTGAAAGTGTCGACGACAATATTATTTTTGTTGCATTGGATTTGAATAGGCTGGAAAACACTAGAAGCGTCAATTTCATCAAATTCCGTGTATCTATTGCATAATTGCCTGGAAGATTAGTTGGAGCTCTCACATGGGCGATCATCTTGCTTTCTGCATTGAGCTTTAGTGATCCATCACTTTTTCTGTTCTAAATGGCTTAGCTTTATTGATCAACCAAACAAATGTATCGAGCTCTTGAAGAGTTGGATCTCATGTCAGATTACTTATTGAATAAAATGGCATTTGGTAAGACCACCATGTCATAAGCAAGGCACAAGAACTACCTTTCACAAATATCCATGCCAGAAAGCATACGTCTGGTATTGAAGTCTTCAGAAGAAAATGACTATGTTCTTGTTTTAATCCATCAGTGCTGTAATTCATGTCCAACAGGTATGTTCCACTGAAGACTTGCTTGCACACCATTCCTTCTGCCATAGAACAACGTGGGACTGAGTGGCCAGAGGAATGGCCAAAGAGGCTTCAAACATTTCCTGACTGGATGAACAATCGAGAGAAACTGATCGCTGAGAGTGAACACTGGAATTCTGTTGTAAACAATTCCTATTTAACAGGCCTGGGCATTGATTGGTCAAATATCCGCAATGTAATGGACATGAAAGCCATACATGGGGGGTATGAAGATCAAGTCTGTAAATGTTTCAGCCTTCATTTATACCAAAAATTATACTGATATCCTCTGTTCTTCCCAACCTCTAATGTTAGTTCATCACATTTGCAGGTTTGCAGCTGCTCTTTCACAACAAAACGTCTGGGTTATGAATGTGGTCCCTGTTCATGCACCTGATACACTTCCCATAATCTTTGAACGTGGTCTTATTGGCATACATCATGACTGGTGTGAATCTTTTGGAACTTATCCAAGATCATATGACCTCCTGCACGCCGATCATCTTTTCTCAAGACTAAAGAACAGGTTGAAGTAATTGTTTAACTGATAATAATTGATTGTTTTCTCTTTACAAGTGTGTTTTCAAGCCATTTATTCCTTATATACAATTAGCAAGATGATTGAGGTTGTCGGCTCATTCTCATTCAACCCATCATTTCTGTTCTTTCTCCCTCAAATTTAGAAACATCAACTCCATTCCTAATGCWTCTTCCTGATTTTCAAGAAATTTTGTATTTTGCAGGTGTAAGCAACCGATAGTTATTGTTGTTGAGATGGACCGAATTCTAAGACCTGGTGGTTGGGCAATCATACGCGATAAGGTAGCCATTCTTGATCCACTTGAAGGAATATTAAGGAGCTTGAACTGGGAGATTCGCTTAACCTTTTCTCAGGATCGGGAGGGTATCCTTTGTGCACAAAAGACCAACTGGAGACCCTAAAGGTGAGCAACAGACGAGGTTCACAAGCCAGGAAGACGAGGAAAAGCTGTTTCAAACACTTGTATAATAGGCAACGAAGGCGTTTATGCTTTCAGTCAATTTTTGGGATATATACATCTTGTAACAAAATCAACTTTCAATTTCTTCCCTTTTCCTTTGGGAGGGATATTTTTCAAGATTTCAATTTTCTCTTCTTCTTGTATTCAATCATTATAGGAGGAACACTGGTGAAATGTAGTGAAGATTAGTCATTGGTTTGTGGATTTATATTAATTTTTGAGTATTAATCATAAGTGAATATAAGTATCAATAGAGGTGATTTAGTCTCTAACAAATAAATTTAAATTATTTACTTTTTGGTCTCTTTTCTTGATAATTACTTTTTCGTTAATCCAATCCCTCAATAATCCTTTTCCTTCCGCCAGGATTGATTTAATCACTTTTCCCTTCCTGCAATTTCTTCAATCCAAATATACTGAACAGAACTGCCGCCTTTCCCGTTCTTTCCTTCGTTTCATTTTGTTTGCGCACAGATAAACATTCAAATTCTGAACTGGGTATATTGTCGTCAATTTTGAGTCCGAATGGAGCAGCAGAAAGGAAGGATTCAATTCAATTCYAACGTATAAAGCACTCAGTGTTCATCCTTTGGAAAATCTCAAGTCTCGGTTCTTCGTCTTAATTTCCACCATGCTTTCATCTCTCTCTGCAACTCGCCTCACTCTTCTTACTCTCCTCTCTGCTACAACCTTCTATCTGTTTTACAAATCCCACCGGCGCCTTCTCCGACCCCTCAAAGCCCTCCAAAATCTAAAAGCCCTAAACCCTAATTCTAAAGGTAAAATCTTTTTCATCTCCCAAACTGGCACTTCCAAAACCCTAGCTCAGCGCCTACACACCCTGTTAACAGTCAATGATCTTTCGTTTGACCTTATTGATCCGAAAGATTACGAACCTGAGGATCTGTGTAAAGAGGCTTTTGTTTTAGTAATAGCTTCAACTTGGGAAAACGGGGAGCCTCCGCAAAATGGAAGCTTTTTGGTAAATTGGGTGAATGAGAGTGCTGAAGATTTCCGGGTTGGTGCAGCATTGTTGAGTAAGTGTAAATATGCAGTTTTTGGAGTTGGGAGTAGAGTTTATGGGGATACGTTTAATGCAGTGGCAGAGGGCTTCTCACAGAAGTTGAGGAAGCTTGGAGCCAAGGAACTTTTGGATGTTTGTGAAGGGGATGTGGATGAGGAGAATTTGGACGAGGTGTTTGATAAATGGAGTGAGAAGGTAATTGGTGTTTTGAAGAGCGATTTGGGGGAGAATGGAGGGAAGTTTGAGGATTTGAATGGGGCTGTTGGTGAGTTGAGTGACGGTGAGGTTTATGATGATGAGGAGGAAGAGGAAGACGATGAGGTTGAACCTGAGCTTGTTGATCTTGAGGATATTGCGGGAAAAGCACCCTCGAGAAGCAAGCTAGTGACAGGGGCTAAAGGTAATCGACAATTGAATGGTGAGATGGCAAATGGAGAGAAAGAAATGGTGACTCCTGTGATCAGAGCGAATTTGGAGAAGCAGGTGATTAGTGTTATTCAATCATAATGATATYTTTTTGCAATATCTTTCATTCAGGAATTTCAAACGGAAATTACTATTAAGTATGTTGAACAAAAGTTCGGCATATGGAGGCTAGGATCTTTTAGCTTTCTCCTGCCAGTTAAAACTGTGTTATGTTGTTTCTGTTTAAGATATCTAGAAAAGAAGTCTATTTTCCTTTTCAAAAACTTATATTCCTATTTTTGCACGTGGCCGAGGCAGCAGTTGTAAAAGTATTCTACAATTACTAAGTTTCTTCTGGGTGGTCTTCTTTTCTTGATATGTTTATCAATGATAAAAGGCTTATTTGTACTTAAATCGAATTTTCTTTTTTCCCCTCTAAGGACATAATCATCCTGCTTGTTACCTTTCACTGGCTGGTTTTAATGGTTTACATATTTAAAGTTAAACCCTTTTAGATACTGCCAAAATGTATCCATCCACCGATGTGTATAATGTTTCATAGTTTTTGCTTCTCCTACTGTTGAAACAAACTGATAGAGCAACAAATTTGGCAGGGATATAAAATAATTGGTTCGCATAGTGGAGTTAAACTTTGTAGATGGACCAAGTCGCAACTTAGAGGGCGTGGAGGATGCTATAAGCACTCTTTTTATGGAATCGAGAGCCACAGGTCTTTTTTCTAACTTGTCATTCTATGTTTTGATTTTAAAATTGATCTGGAAGCTGGATAAATGCAAAATGGTATTTTTCTTCTTTGATGTAGACATTGGTTTATTTTTTGATCAATATACTTTTTGTTAAGTTGAAGTTTTTCTGATCCTCATGTATATACATTCATATAAATCTGGCCACTTTTATGTTTGRTTGGTGCAAGAAGTTTCTTAAAGTGTATATACGAATACCCAATGCAAAGAAAGGGGGGAGACCAAAAAAAAGGAATTAAAAAGAGGGGGGGGGGGGGGAAGAGCTCTGAGTCAACAAATCTATGCAACCCAAGGTACTTTATACAAGTTTTTCTATTTATTAAAAAGAAAAAAAAAAGAAAAGAAAACATGTCACTATTGGACAATTGTTTCTCAGGATGTGAGTGAGACAACAAATGTGTGAATCTCTTAGTTTCATTTCCCTTGTTCCTGCAATTCATTGCTGACAACATAATAATTTCTTTTATAAGTATATTTTAAACCCAATCTCTTTAAGGAGTTCATTACTTCAGGTTCAAATAGTCCATAGATATCATGCATCTTCAGATTTTGCAAGCCAAAACTTATGAATTCTTTTGCAATTCATACAGATTTTGTGATCTAGATTTGCTTTTCACTGTTTAGATGCATGGAGGCAACTCCAAGTTTGGCTTGTGCCAATAAATGTGTCTTTTGTTGGAGGCATCACACTAATCCTGTCGGGAAAAACTGGAAGTGGAAGATGGATGATCCTATAGAGATAGTGGATACAGCTATTAACTTGCATACAAAAATGATTAGGCAAATGAAAGGAGTTCCTGGTAAGTTTTTGTAGTTCATTAAGTTATTTTTCCTTCTGAACTTTGGCTAATTGGTTTGCATGAAAATGAAGAGCTAAATACTCATAATGTTAGGTCTTCTATGCCTCAAATTCTTTCTAGCATAGCATATTCTGATGTGTCATTAAACTCTAGTTTACAAATTTTATAGTTTATGACTCTAGTTTACAAATTTTATAGTTTATGTACTGTTATCAGGTTCATAAATACTCGGACTAGCAACTCAGTTGATAAGCTGTCTACATTCTTGTAGGTGTTAAAATGGAGCGCCTTTCTGAGGGTCTTGCTCCTAGGCATTGTGCATTGTCACTCGTTGGTGAACCCATCATGTATCCAGAGATCAACTCACTTGTAAATGAGCTCCACCGAAGGAGGATTTCTACTTTTCTTGTAACAAACGCACAGTTCCCTGAAAAGATTATGTTGCTGAAGCCTATCACACAGGTTTTTGTGTTRATTTCTGTCTCCAGGGTTGATTTGTGGGTCTTCTCATACCTCTTCTGAAGTTTCTTTTATGAAATTTAGCTCATTTTGTCTAATACATTATGCAGTTATATGTTAGTGTTGATGCTGCTAGCAGAGACAGCTTGAAAGCAATTGACAGACCACTATTTGGAGACTTCTGGGAACGCTTTGTTGTAAGAGTTTTCCCCAATATGGAAATCTTTATACAGATCGTCATGTTCGCCTTGTTTCCAACCCTTGGATTTCACTGAGGATGAGAATCTCTCAATCCCTTGCATCAGTAATGTGACATTTTGACACTTCTGGAAAGCATAACCTTCTCAGCCCACTTGATATGATCTTCTTAGATGACTTTTCCATCTATTTGTTTTTTTTTTTTTTTTTTTGGGGTATGTATGTGGCATGTATAGGGGTTGTGTATTATGTTGTTCATGTAGTAGTTTCTGAATGTTGAAGTGTTTATCTCGCTTATTTGCTGATTGCTTTTTTTAGGGGCTGAAGCTCCTGATGATTTTTATTTGCAATAATTCTTCAATACTTCATCATAAATTGTGAAGAACTTCTATTATGCCCTATGCAGTTGTTCTTCTTCTATGGTCAGTGGGCATTACAAGGCCTCACTGATACATAATTCCCTCCCCCCCTTCTCTCGGGGGACGGGTCCTTTCTTCTCTTTTCAGGATTCTTTGAAAGCTCTAAAAGAGAAGCAGCAACGGACTGTCTATCGCTTGACACTTGTCAAAGGGTGGAATACAGAGGATGTAGATGCCTATTCTAACCTCTTTGCCATTGGTAATCCCGACTTCGTTGAAATTAAAGGCGTTACCTATTGTGGATCGTGAGTTTCATATCTGTTCATTTTTTTCTTGTCCACCCTTCCCAAACCAGACCATCTTTCTGGCTAGTTTATTCATTTCATTGTGGCGTATAGAGATAACAAATGGGTGTAACTTTCTTAACAGGTCTGCTACATCGAAGTTGACAATGGAGAATGTTCCCTGGCATGCAGATGTCAAATCATTTTCTGAGGCTTTAGCTCAAAGAAGCAACGGAGCATATGAGGTTGCCTGTGAGCATGTGCATTCATGTTGTGTGCTTTTGGCCAAAGTTGATAAATTTAAGGTTGATGGTCAATGGTTCACATGGATAGATTATGAGAAGTTCCATGATTTGGTGTGTATCTTACCCATTCTACAGTTACTTCGTGATCTAGTTTTTCAGATACCCTTAGATGATATTGGTCTGCTCATTCTTGAACAATTTAGGTGGCTTCTGGAAAACCTTTCACTAGCAAGGATTACATGGCTCCTACACCACCTTGGGCAGTTTATGGCGCCGAGGAGGGTGGATTTGATCCAGATCAAACCCGTTATAAAAAAGAACGGCATCACAAGTCAAGCCGCTGAGCAGGTAGGCAGGTGCGATATTGGTTTTGGTTCCTGACGATGGTTTCGTAGTTATTATTCAGATTACTATAAGGCTAGAYTAGCCTACAGTTTTGTCTGTGAAACCAGAGGTWATGTCCTAAAATTTTGGTTGAACAGTTCTGCATTATCCAATAGCCCCACACAAAGAAAGTTRCTAGCAAAGCAAATTTTCTTTTTCTAGAAGCCTATCTATGAATGCTTGATAAAGTGCTTGCTGACTAGAATCCTGTTGACTTGTTAATGTTGCGATCCGAATCTTTTGTCCTTTTTGCCTTTTTCCTGCCTCCATGGGTTTTTCTTCTTTCKATTCTTTCTTCTCAAGAGTCACTCTCAAACAGCCKAACCCCTTACCCGAGCAACCGCCGCTCCCCCSCCCCCCRRCRCCTTCTCCCCTCGGGCCCTTCTTTTCAATTCGGTTAGTCAAACATTTATTGTTGTCCTAAAGAGCTTCACCACTAACATATAAAAACCAAAACGATATAGTGCTGTTGCACGGAATACATTTTGATCACTCGAGCAGCCTCCCGTGACCCCAGAGAGATCCTGGTTCTGGATATGGAAGAAAGTGATGCATCGGCAATCTCAGAAGACAATAGTCGGGAAAGCGGTGCCCACACGAGCACCTACAGGTCCGCCCACACCATTGTCTCCTACTAATTTCTTTTCCTCTCCAGTAYTATTCACCCTCTGCTCTCTCTAGTTTCTTCTTCCTATCTTCTTTTCACTTTTGCTTCTTTTCTAACAGAAGAGGGGTTTTGGCTGTAAACCTGGGTTTTTACCAAAATCTGAATGCAAAAGAAGCCAATGAAGTCAAGAGCAAGTTAACATTAAATTGGTTATAAGACGACACAACTGTACTCTCTCCCTATGTAGTATGGCCATTTTTCTTTCTCAAATCTCAGTTGCCCGCGTCTCAAGACTCGGACACATCTTGATCGGGCACGTACTTGCACACCAAGCATGAACAGACAGACCTGATTTCAACCACGCTTTGTGTAACCATTCCCTGGAAACTTGACAAACAATGAAATTGAAGTCCTCTCTTTCAATCACATCGGTGGTAAGGGTTAAAAGATCAAAAACATGAGTTTCAAGAACCAGTCCTAGCCCAGTTAGATAGTCCTCCTTGACATTCATTAGCATATTGTTCACGTACCTACTAAAGGTCCCCTTCTCCGTTTTGACCTTTGRTCGGGTTACCTTTTGATGTACYCAGGAATAATGGAAGACTAAGAATCCCTATAATCTCATCAACTGTGCCAGCTAAAGATTGGTCTCAACCATGGAGAGAAGATAAGATCAAAATAATAACCAGTAAAAAGTCTAACGAGTAGATAGAGTTATTAGACAAGAAAAACTGGTGAAAAAGGAAGAAAATGGTCTGTTTTGCACACTTATCCCCCTTTCTGTTTGGTGTATTTAGCACACAGAGAGAACATAAAATGACAGCAGAGATTATCATTCGTCTTTCGATCTTTTTCAACACTTCGATTTAGCAAGAGAGTTCCAAGTTTTTAACCTTTTTTTTTTTAAAAAAAAAAAATCCATATCCAGCTTCTGAATTATCATCAGCTGCTCTTTCTTGGCTGGCTTTTTCTTCTGGCTCTGCTTCTCGGAGGCTGCTTCCTTACTTCCCTCGTTTCAGATGATGCAGCAGCAGCAGCRGCAGTCACAGCCACCTCTTCCTTCATCTTCAGCTGCTGCTCTTTTTGTTTTTCTTCTTCACTTGTTTTAGCTTTCTTTGATTCAGTTCCTTCTTCACTTTCATGACTCTCCTGTGCTGTCTCTCCTCCTTTAACTTCTACTTCTGGTTCAGTCTTCTCAACAATTTTCCGAGGCCTACCTCTTTTCCGAGGAGTCTGCTGTTGCTGCCCTTCTGCTTCCCTWGACGATTCTGCTATTGCTACAGACAACTCCTTCGTCTTTTTCACTGTTTTCTTTTTACCCATCAAAATACTCTTTATGTTCAATCGATATTCACCAACACTTTGAGCAGTCAAACAAGCAAAATCCCGCTTCGGATTCTGTTTCACGTCCCAGTTCTATGCAGCTCTATCGGAGTCAAGAACTGATACACATATTATCTGTTTCCTCTCAAATCCTACAGCTACTGAACAAAAACACAGAGCAATCTTGCGGCGAATATTTCCCACCCGCATACATATATAAAAGAACAAACTTTATTCCTCTTTATAAGCAAAGCTCAAATATAAAATGAATCAGCCGCCGCTTCAGCAGAATCACACAGTACTACCATATACCCACTTGACAGAAGAAAATATATGAAAACCCACTAAGAAAATAATCACCTTCTCCTTTTCCCTCTCTTATCTCCTCTTCATCTTAAAATTACCATGCAGAACATACAAAACCATACATGTCTGTGTATTCTTCTTCTGCAGCACCGAGCCGCTCCTTTTTTTAGCAGAAGACAAAAGCGGCAGCTGGTAAAAGAAAAGAGCTCGAAAGATGGAGAAAGAGAGGGGAAGGACGGGGCCGAGGGGCTAAGGCGAGCTATGTCTATCTCTCTTTCTACTAACCATGGTTAACAAAAAAGAGCGTCCAGCTTGGTCAAAGGGGGAGGATATACATAGAGGTTTGTGGGGCTTGCGTTCAATGAACAATGAATTTAATAGGCGAAGAGTTGATATTCATCTGAAATGTAATATTCTTTTCTTTTTCTTTTTTTTTTCATTCTGCGAGTTTGTACGGCTGCTTTGTGCATAGACTAAATTATAGAATCGAAAGGTTAAATTACTTTTTTTTTTATTTTTTTACGTGATTTAGTAAGTGAGTTTGAATATTTTATGAAGATTTAATCTCATAATTTTAAATTTTAACTGAATTGGCTGATATTGAATGTTAATGTTAATATTGATTATTATTTTTATTAAAAATAGTAAAAGTTGACAACATAATCATTGATTGAATTACTTAATAATAAGGATAAAATCATGAATACTTTCTTAATTTTTATAAAATGATAGATATTTATAATAAAAATAATTTTAAAAACGAATAAAGTACATATTCTAAAWATAATTTTAATCTTATTATTATTATAAATATTATATGAATAGACTAACCATTTAAGTAATCAATTTTAAAAAATCGAAGATCTTCTGACTATACTTCTTTCTTATTACACTCCTTCTTTCATATATTATTAAATCCTTTTAATATATATTTTTTCTTTTATTTTAAAAGTTAAAAATAAAAAACCATTTCAAACAAGGTCTTACGTGGATGTGGGGCAGAGTGGTAAGCTGTGGGGTAGGCACTGAAACTCCCGTCAATTTTCASTCTGAGCACTTGTGTCCGCTTCCTGGGTTTGGCGCGTGTGTGGAGTTTTGTGTGGTCCTCGTGAATAATGAGTACGTGGTGAGCTGATATTGGCCCTTCGATGATATCAGATTAGCATGATTTTCTGGCTCTCTCTAAAACTGTGGGCCATCGTAACTGGTCCTATAGATCGCGTCCTTGGACGTTATACTCCTTAAACCCACGTAATCGGCCCAAAATTCATTCATTAACTCGAGTTAAGTTAAACTTAATTGACTCGTTTGACCAACTCAGCACTGCTGATACTATATAATATATCGTACATTGTTTGGGATTTGTGCAATAATTCAGTGCCTACTTTTGGTTATGAGAATTTATACTTGCGTAGGTCCTATAAAAATAAGTCTATTTCTATTTCTACACAAATTAAAAAATATACATAATTAAGTTAAATTAATTATTATTATATTTTATGTTTCTCGTATTCCCATTATCAATATTAGATGAATTAATAAATATCATCTTATAATTTGATGCAAATTATTAAATTTATCTTAAAATTTGATACTATATTTCATTTGTGGTAAAAATTAATATATTAAAAAAATTATTTGTCTTCTTTTAACTCTTTCTTTAATATGATTTTTTATTTTATTAATTGATAAAATTGTTTATATAATAATGATACATCATAATTGAGGGCATATTAGAAAATTATAATTTAACTACTCTTTAGAAATAAAAACAGACCTATAATTTGAGACAAGAGGAGAAAAGAAAGTATGCTAAAATTTTCCATGACTTTTTTGTACTCTTTCTATTTTTAAGTATATCATAATAATTTTTTTCTTAATTTAAATATATGTCACACTTACATATSAAGATACTAGTTAATTTTTTTTTCCTTTCATATTTAATCTTATCTAATTTTCTAAACCAACATCATTTAACCTTCAAATTCAATCTCTTTTATCTTTTTATCTAAAACAATTAATACTATTCTTTTCCAAGATTATGATAAAGATGTCATTCTAATAGTTATTTCATACTCCTTCCATTCTATCATAAGTGTCCAAAAAATCTAATTTTTTATTCTTAGATAAGTGTCTCTTTTACYCACCTTAATATGCATAAATAAAAAAGTCATAATTTTACCATTTATCTTATTTTTTCCTAACCTAGTGATGTTAATTACTATTCTCTATTTTTTCACAGATTAAAGTAACTATCCATCTTTTTTCCCCCCTAATCTAGGAAAGCATTTTCCATATCACATTGAAGTTTTTGAATACAATGAAGGATATGTTAGTCAATTTAATCATCACTTAAGTTAGCATATTTTTTATTAGGAATGCTTATAAACTAAGAGGAAATATCAATTTATTGTCTCATTGATTTGTATATTTAATGATATTGTGACATACTTTAAGTAACAAAGAGATTATATCACAAAATAGTATGAAAAATAAGGATATATGTAATGAAGTGTATTTTATAGTAAATGTGTTATGATTTTCGAGATGTTATGAATTTGAGAATAGAATCCGTTGATTCTTCTATTTGAATATGATTTTAAGTGTTCGTAAATTAATTTTGAATTTAATGGTGTCGCACCTTGATGCCTATTTTTTTTGGAAATTTGACCATATTCAATGCTTTAGAGACTTGGAGAGAAACYGACTTAACCCTTRGATAAACCTCATTCTCAATATGTGATTTATGATCTATTCTTCTTAGGCTTTATCATCCATTTATAAGCGTGACAACAGGATTTAAATAATTGATGCCTTATACAAGAGTGACGTGGCACCGTTCAATTTGTCAGACTGCTTATTTAATTTTTACTGATTGATTATTGTAAAGAAAAATGTGATTAATAGCATTGTATGATTATGATCTTTTCAAGTTTGGTAGGAGGCACTTTGAAAATTTCAGAATTCTATTAAAAATCAAAACTTTTTAAGGGATTGAATTCACAAATGTAAAATATTTTGGGGTCATTTAAAAATATTTGCATATAAAGAGATCAAGTAGGAGTAACTTTATTTTTAAGGGCCTTTGTGGAAATAAATCTATTAAGAATGTACTTGGTCTGCCGCAAAAATGGGCTTTCTTAAAAGCCCGCAATGGACTTAAACCCTGCTTTATCTATACTGAAAGAAGATCATGTGCTTYTCTTACTACTTATACAGATTTTTCTTTGTCTTTTTCTTTTAAAACTATTTATAGAGATAAGAGGCTCTGATCATCACTTTCATTTAATCTAAGACACCGACCTCGTAAAATGTAAAATTTTTAGATAAGACAGAATGATCCTGGTTCGCTCCCCATCGCCATCAAGAGTTTCTTCTTCACCCTAACCATGTTTAGTTTATTCTTTATTTTATTATTATTGTATATTAAAAAAAAAAAAAGGCTCAGGTTTGGATGGTTCACTTAAATGTTTACGACCATTAGAATGTTCACTGATCCAATTTTAAAAAATCAGAAGACTCAGGAGTCTGCTAGTGTTGAATTTTCAGATTTTTTCCAACTCTGGAATTTTCTATAATAAATAACTTGTCTGATATTGTAATGGCTGTATAATCTGCATATATCATAGTAGTATGCAGTGATYTAGCTGCTGAAGATTTTGGGAAGAGAACAAGTAAGGYGGGAAGAGTCCGATTTGGATTGATAGAGAGCTGTCTGAAAAGATTTATGCCACTGTAATAAGTTTGAGCCACAAGAAGTGTAAGAAAGGAGGATATCAAAAGCTACTGACTTGGAGCTCGAAAGTGATCTCAGAAACCGTACCAGGCATGAATTTTGGATAGCCCTTAATTTGGAGCTCTCTCTTATTTGATAGAAAAAGACATACAAAACGAAAAAGAGAGATTGTGGACGCATTTTTTTTGAGGTAAGTTTGTAATTTTTGCATGCAAATTTAATAGCTTTTTGGTCTGTATTGTATTGTTCTTATTTTATTTTTTTTGCGTTTTGTATATTTGAGTGGTGGGTTGTGGTTGGCTGGACCTCTGACGCCCCGTATATTTGCCGGCTAATCTATTTTGTTGGTATCTTTTGTAGTAGTATATCGTTTTTGTTCTCTCTATTTCAATATTTCTCCCTCTTCTCTCTATTCGGGAACAGAGGGCTTTAATTGCGTTTCTGAGCTTTGGAATTGAAGAACATGGAATGATAGGAAAGGATTCAGCTTTGTGCTGCTTGTAATCTATGGAAGTGATGGTGTGTTTATGATTTGTACGCCTATAACTGGGATTTTGCTATTCTGCCGAATTGTAAATATCGTGAATGATTCTTCGATTTCTCTAAATTTGTAATAAAGACCTAAGTTTCATTTCTGCCCCTTCGTATTACTGTAGGTTCGTGATTGTAATTCTCTTTCTTTTTGTTCCGTGTTTTTTAAGGGCTGATCTTTCTTGGTTGAATATGTTGACTGGGGAAGAGAGACGGGGCAGGCAATTACGTTTTAAAGCCTGTTCGTTAGTATTGTAGTTAGAGAACATGTTATTTATGCCTTTAGTTATGATTACGTCTACTTTCTTCCTCATATCAAGGAATTCTGTTCCTAAWATCAGGTTCTTGACTGTTGCAAAATCTTCAATTCTTCTTTTTATTTGTCTATTTTTGGTGCATAAAGATTTGTGATTTCCCTCTGTTCAATTGCTTAGTTTTTTAGAAGCATGAGCAGATTCTTTTGAGTCTCTCTAGAGAGTTTCGTACCCCTTAAATACTCGCTCGTCTAAACAAATTCGTGCACGATTCTAAATCCGCAAAATTTGTTGTTGTTTTGAAACAGGGTTTTCTGGCCTATGTGTTAACTTTCTTCAGATTCTATGAATCTCCTTGTATCAGCTGGGTTTGAAAGATTTTGCTGAGGATTGAGCAAGCTCATGAAGATGGAGAACTCTCATACATCATTAAGCAATGATAAACCAGCTGATCCAGGGCTCCAGATTATTCGGCATCCATCTTACCATTGCTGCAGCAAATTGGCCTGGCTTGATATAAGAGTGTTTTATGTTAGAATCAGCAATTTCTTGGTTGATGATTCCACTCCAGAGTTTCTCACCCTCAACCATATACCTCTGAGCCCTGACACTCTTCTTGAAGTTAATGGTGTAAGATGTTCTATATATTCAGAAGGAGAGTCCTGCCTTCTTCGAAGGGACCGGGCAGATAAGAAAACTGAGGAAGTTACATTTGTGAGCAC
The DNA here is from genome assembly GCA_001752375.1 of Rhazya stricta. NCBI lineage: Eukaryota > Viridiplantae > Streptophyta > Magnoliopsida > Gentianales > Apocynaceae > Rhazya > Rhazya stricta. The sequence goes on from MEJB01000017.1 coordinate 2,708,094, forward strand.
TCATAGTATAAGGATAACAGGGAGTGTGAAATTTGAGGTCTTCCATAAGGAAGATCTTGTCATTTCTGGGGTTTTGGAGATATCCTGTAGCAATGGTTTTGCTGGGGAATCCAAGAGCAATATTAGAAGATGGGGCATGAATTGTGARGCAGTGATGAGTCCTAGCTCAGGATTCTTTAAGGGCAAGCAAATTAGGGGTTCTGAGGCATTGTTGCCAACAATAGAGGTCTATGTTGCAGGATGTTTTTTGGGTTCTCCAATTATCTTAACCAAGACTTTGCAGCTGAATCACCGGAAGAAGAACAATAGAAAGGGGATGTTGGATTCAATTCCAGAGTATGAAACTGCAGAACTCCAGAAAGATTTTGGATCTGGACTTGWTATGCAGGTGCTTTCTTTTTTCTTTTTGAATTGGATATTCATGAAATTTAGTATATTTGATGTGTATTTTATTGATGCACAACATGGTCCTGCTACATAAATGCTTGGTTTGTTTGTTTTTATGACCTGTATTGTTTGTTTCAACGTTGAAATTAGTTTATGTACTTTAAATAGCTTGGTAGCAATCTATCTAGATTTTCTGATTGCGCACTACCTTGTATTTTCCAAAGAGTCATATGGATTTGATGATCCACTAGACATAGCAGTGCCACAAGGAACCTTGTAGTGACCTTATCCTTTTATTTGGAGTTTCTCCATGCTTCCTCTCGCGGAACATGTTTCTTGGTTTCAAGTAGCCTATTTATGTTAGGAATTGGATCTTGGACTGGCAGAAGAATCTTTCCATATCCTGGACATGTCATGAGAGTATGGGCAGGCACTTCTTTCCAAGTTTGGCTGAATTTATCTTTTGTTTTCTGTTCTATTATCCATACTCTGCAAGAATCTGACATGTGTAAGTCCTCATTACCTAGTAGCTAGCATGTAGGTTGGTGATCTTCATAGTGGGCCCCTTGTCTTTCTCAAACAGCTTCTGAGGACCAATTCATTTCTTGATACATGCACTCAAKTTATTTGATCCAAATTGAGGTATCCTCATGCATTTCAACTACTTTTTGTACTTAGCAGTATGAAACAGTTCTTAAGGGAATTATGATATTTCTGGCTGGTACTTATTAAATTAGATTTATCTTGATTTTTTTAATAATGTATCTCAGCTTCGTGTAGAAGTTTTCCTTTTTTGTTTCATGTCAATTTTTGGAATTTGGTTCTTTTATATAATTATTTTTTAAATAATTGATCTGTATATGCATGAACTCTGTCGATGAATTTACCACTAATTGTATGGATATATCATGAGATGCATGTAATCCTCCTGGTTAAGATAACCTCCATAAGTGCATGTGAAGGATGATTGAGCATCATTTTTCTGATGAAAAAAATACGACAAGTTGTGGGCTGAAYTAAGTTCAAAGTAATCTGTGTAATACAGAGTTTCCTGTTTCTAGTTTTCCTTTTAGATTCTATCAAATGTTTTCCAGAGATTCCCTTGTTCAAAGCTTGGTCTTTGAAGAATTAAACTACTTTGCCCCTCTAATTCGTTTTTATCTCATAACCTCTTGTTTCTTCCTTATCAAMGTACCAAGAAAAACTCAATCACTCTTATTCCYTAGTTACCATTCTCAGCATTTGTTAAGGTCTTCAGAAATTGACTGTTTTTGCAGTTTGAACTAAATGATCTTATATGTCTCATTAAGGAACCCGGACTATATTTTTTGTTGAAATTGCTTTGATACGTGAATACAGGCAGCAGAATACATAAACTATAAGCCAGAATGTGAGGATGACTACAATGATATGTACTGGAGACGGACAGAATACATAGAAGGTGAAGATGGAGAACTATCATGGTTCAATGCTGGCGTCAGGGTGGGTGTTGGAATTGGCCTTGGCATTTGTTTAGGCGTTGGAATTGGAGTTGGRTTGCTTGTTCGTACATACCAGGCCACTACCAGGAACTTCAGAAGACGGCTTCTGTGATTTGCTTTTCACCGGTCATTTGTGTTATCCACCCATGGACTTCAGAAGGTGGCTCCTGTGATTTGTTATTCGCATCTCCTTTTGATTATCTAATCCAAAGGCTAACATACTTGGGATATCTTTCTTGCACTCTGCGAGTGGATGTCTCTTTTTCTTCCAAGGATAGTCACTTTTTCCTGATTAGTTCTTTTCTTTTCATCACCTTTTTGACAGAGTTCATCGTTGGGGAAGTGTGTAATAGGTAGATGAACTGCATAGAGGATACCGTGGCTTCTGTATTATTTKTGTAAATAACTTCTCTTTGCAAGTAGGTCTCATTCCCGTCTCTGTACTTGCTTTGTATGACGAGCTAGCTATCTAATTAATAAGGCGAACACAGCRACATGAATGAAATAATCTCTCAAGGTTATCTAACTTTCCCGATCATCAAGTTTTCGTTCTCATTTCATAGAGTGAACCAATTCACCATTTTGCCTACGAATAAAATATCAGCATAGTTTCACTGGATTTGAGAGAGAAGAAATACTATTATCAGCTATCACCAGGGTAATTATCATATAATCATTCAACTGGGTAAAACTTGGCGAAGCATTAAAAAAATAAATCAATTTTAGCCTCTGAATTGGCTGCTTTCTTGCCTTGTTTCATTATTAATGTGCACTACATGTTYCAGCCTATCATCAGAACAAGAGCAGACATGCGCTCAGTTTCTGATATTACTGTTTGAGATCAAGTTAAAGACAACAAATTCAGCTGGCTGCTGGAGCTAGATGCTCCGGCTCAGGTGCAATCTCAGCTCCGGTAAAACTATTAGGACCATTTGGATGCTTGTCAAAACTCCAAAACTTCTCAGCTTTTACATCATCTTGAGCCATCTGCCTCGAGAACTCCTCATGATCATACTGCAATGTGGCTCTTCCTCCAAATTCTGTTGGAAGATTATCCACGTCGAAATATGACCTCATGAGTTCTACACTATCTTTATTCTTCGGGTACACGAATTTCACCTTCTGAAATGTCTTGGGATCCAAAAAATATTTAACCACCTGGAAATGAAACACACGTAAGAAATCAAGAGTATGTATGAACAAACAAGTAAATATTTTCAGGAGCAAATAAAATCTATGATACCAAAAATCTGTGCACAGTGGGATAATGTTGTTATTATCCATTTCTCCATCTCCCCAGTCTCCTATTTAGCCAGGAGATTTCCCGGGGGAGGGGGAAGAGAAAAAGAAAAAACGGAACTTGCATATACGATTCTACTAATCTGATGATTCTTGTCATTCAGTCAGAAGATCTAGAGAATGCTAAATTATACAGCAACAAKATTTTGATGACAAAAGCCCATAAATACCAGAGAAAATGACACTCTGAATAAAGTAAAATGCAGACCTTCCAAAATGCTTCAAAAATACGTGGGGGACTGTACAGAAATGCCACAGCTAGCCTCTCAGGATAGTGGTTCTGTAATATATTGACAGTGTCTCGAGCAGATTTTATTGGCACATTGTTGCTTATAGACCAACCGGTGAAGTCTATTAACCAAGCCATCTGCTCCTGACCTTCAGGAAGATTGAGGATAGCATTCTCAATGAGATAAACCAGGTGTTTCATCTGGTTGTCTAGTGCTGTTGTATTCTGCAAAGTACATCACAGTATTTCAGACTTATCTTGGACCCAAAATTTTCAGAATCAAACATATTTTTCAAGGTTTTTTTAATTATTTATCATCTGGGACTGTTACCTGCATTCCTGGTCGGAGGATAAGAACTGTCCTTCCATGGCGGTCATGAAAATTTGCTCTGTACACCTTTCCCGTCTCACCTTCAATGGCAACCTCGTGCTAACAAGTTAAATAGTAATTCAAAAGTTTATCAAGCATTAGGTAGTTAAAATAGATGCTGCTTCTAAATATGAAAGTGTATTAGCAAAGGGTAATTAGGATGGCATTCCCAATCTAGTAATGAAGGTCTTAAAACTTTCCTCTTCATTTGGATGGAAAATAAACAATCTTTAGAAACGTGGTTCTCCATATATTTTTGGAGCAAGAATTTGAGTACTTTTAGCATTAGCAGGGAGATAAAAAGGCAATTAGTATATATAAAATGGAGCCAAGATGGTAACTCGGTGTAAAAAGCACCTTCGCTGGGCAAAAGGCTTAGGCTTTGATGCTCTCCCATCCCTGATGTATAAATAAATYCAAACAATTGAAATACACAGAATATCCGCCTTACCCAGCGAATTTCTTCAGGCTTGAAGGTTGACCTCCACCTKAGTGATTCTTCCAACATCTTTTTTGCTTTATCTACATTCCAACTCCGGGCTTCCAAATATCTCCTTAGGCAAGCATCAGTGCAATATTGCAAGCTGCGTCCCGATAAAGGACCTAGAGAAGCCTTAAGTTCTTTCACCTGCAAGCAACAATAAGCATTTGTTAGAGTTCATAACAATGTACTACTAGGGTGAATTATTAATTTTAACTTTAGTTTGAGATTTCTCTTTCACTGTAGTTGACAATRATACTTCTTCTGCTTCAAGTTAATGTCTGCTTTTCTATTTTGTAGAGATTCAATTTCCTAGAATAAAAACTGTCATTGTTTCCTTCAATGCTTGAAATCTCCCACTCCTAGATTAACAGTCTATATTCTCAACTCTAATGTATGATGGGATATATTGAGCAAGTCATAATAGAGTATGTAACTTCAAGCTGGGCAAACTAAAAAACAGTTTCTAGATAAAAACAAAAATTTTCCCAATCCAAATTAACAAGCAGCCTTTCGGCAGATTCATCAGTAAGGACTGGACAGTATTGGTTTAACAAAGTCGTACCCAAACCTCAGCAAAAACTTCTACGACTATAATCTCAAGTGATTTGATCTCATAAAATCTTTCTTCTGTCAATTTCCTATATTTAAACGAGTTGAACTGGTGTGAAGCTTSATTGAAATATGTTTATACGAATAAAATTTTAGGGACTGGAGCTCGGGCCAATTTACTTCTAAAGAGTTTGAGTTAGAGGTTTTCCATATATAGTTGTTTTTTTACTTAAGACTATTGCAAAAAAAAAAAAAAAAATTATAGTCGTGGAATTGCACAATTAAGAAGAGCAAATTAACTTTTCATTTAGTGCTGAACATCACCTTTTGCTGCTGCTCCTCAGCATCCTCTTCATGACGTGGATTGTTCCTCCAACGAAACATTGCTAGCTTTAGTTGCCAACCGTAGAATTCTAATTCAGGATGAGATAAACATAATGTGACATAAAGAAGATGACACTATGCACAAGACKGACGGATATCAAGAAAGCCAAGCAGTGCCACAAATAAACATAAAATTGCTCTTCTATGAAAGCAATTTAATATAACAGAGAAATGCAAATTAGCCATATTTAAATAAGTGGGACTTCCATAGGATGGCAAGAAAGTAGACTAAGTATTTACAGCAAGAACTACAGACACCTTAAGAATCAACTTCTAAAAGATAAAGGTTTCAAGGGTGATGTATCTCTGCTTACTTTCATCAACTGTCTAGCCTGATTATGTGTTTTAACTGTGAATCGATGCATAACAGATTATTCTTTTCCAATAAGACATGTAAACATGTTTCTGAAACATGGTGTACTGATGCAAATTGAAGAAGATAGAGTCCAATTAAACTTCGGTAAGCTACAGACAAATATCCAGCAGTTAGTTATCAAGCTCCCTAGCCTAATTGTGATAGATTTCGCATCACAAGAGTAGAAGAGAAGAACAATTCTAGCTAAACTCCATGTTAAACTAGTACGTTCAGAATAACAGCGACTCTCTTTTATTTGTGCCATATGTACTATTCAAAACTTTATGTAGACAAGAATTCAATCTCCAATTTTACAATGATATTATACCATAGGAGAAACTTCCCATAATTTCTCCACAATTCGAAACRCAAAGTTCATTTTAACTCCAATTATATATTTTAATCTTGAACGAAACTTACTTTCAAAAATCGTAAAGGAGGGGGGAAAAAAAATCAAAGCCAATACATAGCCGAGTAAGGATGAACATTCAACAAACCATGAATTGACCACTATTTACCTGTGATTTCAGATACAAACTAGCAGCTGTAGCTTGAACCTATCCCGGGATTAACAGTATATGATACCTAGGAGTGTACATCAGTATTTTTTATGTAGAAATGTATATAAATTCATATGGAGATGATTCACTGCTTTATGTTGTCTGATGAGATAACAAAAGCTGACCTGCTCCAACTCTAAAAGCTATGAATTATAAATTATTAGAAGACAGCGGAAAACAAAAATTCAAGGGGAAAAGAATGGATAAACAACACTGTTGGCTAGGTAAGAAAATATAGCGCAACTAATAGCCACTTTATGTCGTCTGATTCCCACGATGAAAACCTTGCCTCCATTTTCTGTTCTTGTTTAAGAATTGATTCACTTTTCAAAAAATCAAAGCTTGAGCTCATAAAACCAAACAGTTCAAATCAATAAATTTAGCAACATCATACTTATTCCACCTCTACAAAGAATCATTATCAAATTGTATCTCATTTTCAATTTTTGAAGAGTAATCACACCAACATGAAAATAAACAAACCCAATATCAAGATCCGACCTCCAGCAAAGTCGAGCAGATCAATTAATCCCAAAAGAACAATTTCAAACAAAAAATATAACCCAACAAAGCTCTAAACTGATGGATCCCAGCAAAACAAAACCAAAAGAAAAAGGAAAAAAAAATGAGCCCTTTTACCCAATAATCAGTGATCATACCRGGTTCGACTGGTGAAAAGAAAGAGGCAAAAAGAAAGTCGGGTGTTTCCGTCTTCTTCTTCAATTAAATATCATGCAAATTCCACACCCAAAACATCAGTTTAGCTCATCCGAACAATAATTTCTCACAGACAAGTAGTGATTCAGATTGTATAMTCTAGTTTAGTGCAATTAAGGTTTATATATATGCGAAGTTGCAATCKGATATATCGGAAGGTCTTCGCTCTCTTACTACACTGAGGATTGTACGTTACTCGTATCAAAGCTTTGGTTAKGGCGACGAGCAGGTCATGTAGTTGACTCCATCTGACCGCTGATTTTAATTCCAACTTTCAGTTRTGTCTTTCTCCGATTCGTGGTAACCTGAGCTCCACCGTACTTGAGTGGAGACTAATATAGCTCATACCTGCTCCACAGGTCGCCCATCTGACGTGGCAAGTTAGCTCCTCCGAAATGTGAAGGTGTCCCTTTCATGACATTAGAAGTCAATAAAGTAAAGATATTTTTTAATTATATTAAAAAAAATTAAAATATCGAATAGTTGAAAAAATAAAAAATAAAGATATTTAGATAAAAGGAAGACAATCATATTATTATCATTTGTTTGATTACAATATGAGAATCAATAAACATGTGTTAATTAACTAATCTCTCTTGGCAAATCAAAAGGGAAAGCTCCTTTGGGATAATTATATTATATGGAATTTAAATAAATTAAATAAAACTTTAAGTAATGGAGATTATTCCAAAAATTGGATTTTATGCACTCCTTTGGTCCCTTTTTACTTGTCAAGTTGGGAAATTTACACACAAATAAAAGAATTCTTAATAAGGTAAAATTAAAATGACTAAAATAATTCATTTTAATTTCATCAATAAATTATACTTTTCAATTAATTTTCTCTCTCTCCTCCTTTCCGCTCTCTTTTTATAGTAGTTACTGGGAAAATGTAAATGTTTAATTGAATATTTAGTTTTATTAAGCTAATCAACAAAGTTGAAATACAATTAATACTTCATCGATTTTGTAAAGCGACAAGTACTTTCAAATAAAATTTTAACAATTATGATAAATTAAAAAGAACATAAAAAAGTATATTTTAGAGGTTTTCAATCTTTTAATACACCTCGCATCATATACATATTTTGTTTGCTATTATTATATTCTTTCATACATATTTTTTGAAACACCAATTATAATACTATATATATATATAGTGGTGGACCAAATATAGAAATCGAAAAAGAAATCAAGTAAAGCAGTCAAGTCAAATTGACACAAATCACACATATACAAAAGGCGAGACCGATCCATGCATTTCCCCAAACTCAATTTTGACTCCTCACGTTTTATACTTTTCTGCATTCTAGAATGGCCTCAAAGAAATTACGAGAAAAAGAAAAAAAAAAGTGAAATAAATAATGAACTTTTATTTTAAAATGCAAATTAATGCAAATTATATTAGATTTATACACTCAGACTAATGTATTCTACGAGAAGAAGTTTTTAGTGACATGAAATAATTTACAATGTAAATTTTTAAATATAATTCTCCGCCTATAATAATTTATATTTTTAAAATAAAAATAGAATAATAAAAAACATATTGAATGTGAAATAAAGACCATACCTTGTTCTTATTTACATGTAGAATTAAATACAGAATCAAGTCAAACTTGGAGAGTCTGTGCAGCATGCATTGAGCGCGTTTTGATTATTATATTCGGATAATTATTAATTATACAATTCATGTGAGTCAGGAAGAGTGGAAAGGAGAGAGGTAGCGTGGGGTTGTTGAGAGGTCCCCCCGCAAGACCAAACCAAAGGAGAACCATCCAAGAGAAAGGCTACATAGTTGGTAATCCGTAATCCAACTTTTCTTTTACTAAAAGATAGCCAAACAACCCTCTTCAACTTCTGCTTTTCTTGATTTTCCAAGTAGGGATTTGCGGTTGATGTTGAACATTTTCTTTTATGTATGTTTTGGAAAGTGGGAAGATTGTGGTGCTTGTGATTTGGAAACAAATGTGAAAGGTTAAAATACTGAAGATCCCACAAGGAAACATCAAACTCAAGCYTCATCTTGAACACTAAGAACAAGTGGAACAAGTGAAAAAGTTCACTTACTCTTATATCAAATCCTAAATGGATTTTGGAAGACCACTCGATATTATGCTTTAGCAAGATATTGCATTCTATTCAAAATGATTAAAAAATTAYCAACACATGTTTTAAAGGATTCAAATTATACGTTCACAATACGAAATTATTTTTTTAATCACTTGATATTTAATATCTTTTGATTCCGATTATTTTCAATTAAAATTATAAAGAAACCCATAAAAATAGTTTGTACTCTATTGTTCATCCATTTTCTTTAGCATAATTTATTTTTGTTGCCACAATCGTGTAATTCTAATAGATAATTCAAGCTTCTATTTTTCTACATTCCTCCTAAATTCAATTCAAATTGATAGCATTCACTAGCCTTAATACTTTAAATATAAAATCACTCTTCAGTTTWCAGTTTGAGTTTTGGGTGCCCTTTTAGGTGTATTCTTATAAGGTGAAGTGATTGAATCTAGGTGAGGATACGACTTCTCTAAAATTCCAGATGGAATCCCCTCAAGTCGATAAAAGCTGTGCATAATATAAATATTTTTTATATTATAATAATCAGACATCAAACAAGACCCCACCTAAACACCTCAAGGAGGAAGGGGACGAAGAAAGAGGTACACAATATTGCGGGCGTACTTGAATTAAAGTTAAAAATGAAAAAGTGATTTTGTTTTGAAAAAAATTTAAAAATAAAAGTACAGGAAAACTTAAAAATTCAAAATTTATGCTTGAAATTTAAAAAGGAATTTATTTTGAAAAAACATTTAAATTGGAAGGGTAAAAAATATGAAAACTTATTTGGATTGAACTTTTTTTAAAAATAATAGATAAATACTTTCCTAAATAATAATTTCAAAACATCAAATTCATTTATAAATTTGAAGATACAAATATTTATAAAATTTATTATTTTTACTTTAAAATACTCAAATATTATTAAAATAATACTTAAATATTTAAATATAAATCAATCGTATAATCATGTTATGTAAATATTCGAATATTATTAGAATGATGCTTAAATAGAAAAAAATTGATGAAAAATAAAAATAAAAATTTACTTTTCTTTAAAAAAACTTTGTTTCCTRTGAAAATCAAGACAAATAAAAATATCCAAATGAATTAAAATTCTATTTTTGTTGAGAAAACCAAATAAAATTTTTAATCGAAAACAGTAAAACTTTTCATTTTAATGCACCCTTCAATTCTCACTGCTTGGGCTAGGCGGGCAAGTCAGTCATAGAATGAGGTAGAAGAAAAAGAGTTCATAGCTGATTTATTTGGATTGACTTTTTTAAATGATTAATATGTAACTTAAGAATTACAGAAAGAAAAATATTTGCAAAACAGAAGTGAATAATAAAATAAAAAATAATTAAACAGAAAATCAAACATAAAGGCACACGAGCATTGCTGGTCAATGCTCGGAACCAAAAAAAAAAAAAAAAAAAAAAACTATTTCTTTTGCACTTGTTTGTCCACAACTCGTATTTTCAACTATTACTCAAGAACTTCTCTTCATGCGTTATTTGATGATCTTATATAAGCATGAATCATAAGATATAACAGTCAATAAAAATGATCTAAAATGTTAAGACTTAATAAAAACTCAAAATACTAATAACGGCTATGGGCTGATATTAAATGTCAAATGAATAATTTTTTATATGTAATTATTCTAATTTAATTAATGACCTATTAATTCCCGAGGGGTCTATAGTGGCTCCATTACAGACTAGGTCTAAAAAGTTAAAAACAAAAGCTTACCTCTTTGCCTTATAAAAGAATTCCAGCTCGCTTATACGCAACTACCAACAAAACTAGAAGGAAAATTATAATACATAAGAACATGTTGATAAAACAGAGAATTCTTCTGTGAACCTGGTCACTTTTATTTACTGAAATTTATTGTTACTATACTATATTATGAATCAGAGCAAGTTGACACACTATTCTTACTTAAATATAATTGAGAATACAATAAAATAATAAGATAAAATATTTAACAAAAAATTTTTATTTTCGATAGTTCAAAAGAAATTTCGTCAACAAAAAGAAGAAAAAATTCTCCGTCACAAAACAAGCAAAACGAGATTACTTTTCAACGGAGAGAAACATTTTGATTTGATAAACAAAGCAAACGCCCCCTTACAGAATTTCCTATCTTATCAGAAAGTAAAATTAAGAGACGACACCCGCACAGAGATTAGGAAGAGGAAGTCGGACTATTTAGCTCTTTCAAGAAGGGGGCAGACCCATAGGTTCCGGTCCAACATATAAATAATTATTGCAAGTTCCCTTCAACGACTCCAGAGGAATTTCCAAGAAATTTTCTTCCACTTCGTTGGTACAGAGGCAAATAAGAAAATGAAAAGCCATACAAAATTTTTAATGCATCAGAAGTAACTAGAATGGGAAAGAAATCAAGCCCTGTTCGGAAGCTAAAATGCATATAAAGTATAGGCATGTATATATTTATATTGGGAGCCCAAATACCTTTAACGGGGAAAAAAAACAAAAAATACATTTATGCGTTTTCATTAGGACTGTCACAAAATGATCAGACAAACATTTAAATTCCAAAAAAAAAAAGAGAAGGCGCAAAGAAACAAATACTAAAAGGATCCAGGTGGGCTCGAACCACCAACCTCTCAAATGACACATTCGAGCGCTCTCCCATATTTGAGCTTATGGATCCGACCACAAAATTCCGTACCGCATCCTAAGTTCAGTATATCCAAAATCTAGCAAGATGCAAGTTACTTGTATCACCACTGTTGCATAATTTAAGATTAGTAATCAATAATGTCATGACATCCTTCATGTTACATAGAAGGTTTCAGAGGAAACAGCTTTGTGTTTATTACTCTCCCACAATTCATAGGGCTTTCGAATATCTGGATCCGCTTGTAATAGATAAAAATGCCAGTAACACAAAAGCTTTACCATTAAGACAATAGCAAGCAAACAAAACACAGCACCAAGTAGGAAAACAAAAGGTTTAACAAATTTCCAAATGATACGACACTTAAAAAAAGGCAAATCAACAGCAAAACTAACGGCCTGCAAKAACCAGCCACACAATCATTACAAGTATAAAAGAAAGGGGGGCATAGGGGAAAGAAAAAGAATAATCCTTGCCATTACACGATTATTAAACTTTGAGCCGCACCTCGAAGAACAGATACAAATACTCTCACAAGCTTCGATAACAGACGACCCCTATCGAAACAGCTGTCAATCCATTTTAAAGTACCGGTTCTCGAATGCCAGACGAATGCAATTCTAAGAAAACGATAGATAGATGAAATGAAATAAAGGGGAAGAGACAAACTACCATCATCCATATCCGAAAAAATGTAGCTCCCACCAATGAAATGAAATCGACAATCACAGAGATCCATTAGTGTATATGCAAAACTCCAATAATCACTGAGGATTTCAGAAAACCCAACATCGATGATTCAGAATCCATTAATCCTTCATCAAGATGACACAAGAGCCAAAAGCACTCGCTGTCATTCAACCCGACGTAGGAGGCAGCCACATATTACTGTGGAAAAGGACGATCCCAATCATAAKCAGCATATCTGACTTCCACAAATAGAAAAARAAAGATCAAACTCCGATAGATGAATCATCCAGAATAATCAGATAAGTAACAGCAGCCAACATGTTGCTAAAAGCTAAAATCCTTTACCATGAATTCAGTAAAAACGCAAGCCAATCCGAAAAAATCCTTGGTAAAAGGCATCTTCATCACAGATGACAAGCCACGGTAGCAATATCTTGAAATCTTCTGTTCCAGCCACGATAAGATAGTAGCAACAATGTGACCAAAATGACTAATCGCAGCCGGTTCCGCAATCATCAACAAAGAAGCAAAATCCAAGACGTACAACTGAGTCACCGCTCCTCTTGGGCAAGTGCATGTCCTGCCTAACTAGAACTGAGAATCAAGCAGGTGCTGCTCCTCTTGTTGAATCTTCACAAGTCCTGTGATCCCCAGTACATGGGAACACTTCCAAACCATTACAACAGTAATCACTAATACCATGCTACACTTACATTCATTACCAGTACACAACATATTGTGCATCACATGAAAWTCTATAARTCRGGGGACACATGTCACCCTCAAAAKCAAATTAAAATTTGGAATAACAAGAAAAAATATAGACCAACCATAAAACAAGGAACAAAGGCCACATCTATTAATGCAGTGGAAAGGTTGTTCATATAGTGGCTGCTCAAGCAGAAGCTCACGACTCAAAATTTTAGAATTGGTAGTTACATGTCTGGAAACAAAAAAGGAGCGTTTATAGACTCATAAATTTTAAACGAGTTTGTGATTCTGGAAGTAAAAATGAAATCTCCACAAGTTCATGTCAGAGATTAGGCAAGTGGAGATGGCTTTAACTCACTGCACTTTCTCATATTTCTTGCAAAGTAATTCAAGAACTGAGACGCATGTTATACACGCTCAATAATTAGTAAGCATATAGCAAGATCGTCATGTTTCATGCGGGGGTCGTCCAATGCATCATTTCACTTAATCAACTAAATGACTTCAATAAATTATTGTCCGTTTGGAGAAATAAATTGTGCGTCTGAGAAAGCTCCCTCTTTTAACAAGTTAATAATGTGTCATAATTTCGGGTGTCTTAGTAGTCAAGTGTTTGTTAACAACTCAATAAACCGATTTAATTGCAATGAATGGCATATAGGCTAAACATGATATTCTACTCAAAATTAGTTGGTTTTGATCTATACTCCGCTCCTACAATGACTTTATAGCCGTGATAGAAATCAGTATAATAGATGAGAAATAACATTAGCTAACATGTTAATGCCTGTCCTAACTTTGATCGGACTATATATTAAACCTAACAATCAATTAAAACCAATGATATCATTGCAGCAATATAACACATGGAATGTAAATATATATTCTATGCCAGATTGGCTTGTATAAAATGCTTCAGTGTAGATGAGAATTAAAAGGAGCAGTATGTCTCCGTTGAAAGATTACGGTTTGATGATTTAGCTTCAAATAAAAGTGCAAGATTGAAATAAAGCAATGATGCATGTACCTCTTTCAGGGTAAGTACGGTTGAGGATCCAGAGATATCCTTGCTCATCAAGATGCAACCGTATGTGTAAGTGGTGATAACTATCTCAAGACCTTGAATGGGTTTGGAGTAGCACTTTTGTTTTTAAGTGAACCAAAACCCGWTCAAGGTACAATGAAACGTGGAGTACTTTGAAATATTGAGTTGTTCGCAGGTCCGGCAGACATATGGGCAACAGGTAATAAAAGGAAAGGGGAGAGGGAAAAAAGAAACACGCGCACACGAGAGGGAGAGCCGGGCAAAATCCCGTACCATCTCCCTCCAAAACAAAAAAATAATTTTATTAGTCATTTTTGACCTGCCAAGCGAGCGCACCCAACTTGGCAAAGGTCATAGACAGAGGATGACATCACAGCCATTTTTCCCACTCGTCTCTCATCTACCTTCCACTTTCATATAAAATACAAAAACAACCATAAAAACATTACCTATGATATCCAAAGGCTGCAGATTTATCAGCATCAAGTAGACAACCGGAAACTTTTGCTACGCCTACTGGAAAATCATCTAGCGCCCAGTCGATGCAAGATCAACTACAAAAATCTCGTTAATCCATCGCCGAAAGATGGCACTCGCCACGAAACACCGGCAAATTTCTACTTTCTTCCAAATCCGAATATCAACCTCAAAGAACTTCAAAGAACATAAAGACAAATTCAGTATTCTTTTTTTTAAAATAATATATATTAAACGATTTAATCTATCGATTTCAGAACTTCCAATAACTAGAGACGTAAAAGAAGGTAACCTCTAAGACTCTTCAGCATCCATAGCTCATCAACGAGTAACTTGCAGATATCGGAATAAGTCCTCTCGCCTGTAAAATGAAGAGAGAAGCAAATCGTTAAGCGACGACCATGGAAAAACATTCCATATTAATAAAAAATATACAAATATCACACTTCAAACATACCTTCATATTCAGCTCAAAGAGGATCCAGATCTGGACCATCCTCGTCGACGGCATAAAACGCATCAACTAACAGATTAGGAAAAACCCGATCAACGACGCTACTCGAAGCCATAATCAATCTGTAGATCGTCGAYCGATCTACCCAGATCTACAAAAATGATCCGAAGAACAACAGTGAGGCAGAATAGATCTAGAGAAAACGCTACTGGTGAGCTGGTATGAGAAGCTCAGAAGACGAGGAGAACGGATGTAAACGGTACACATGAAAAGGCGGAGAATGACGATTATTTATTGACAGGGAAATGTGATCGAACGGCTAGAAATGAATGTTTGATGGATATTTTAACGGCCACCGTGTGCGCAAACGTAGATTTCGGTGGGGGTTGACTAATAATAGGGCAATGTAAAATGCTGGCCTTTGAATTGAACGGCTGTGGTTGGCTTAGTTGTGGGAAGGTTCTGGATGCCCTCTCTCTCTGCAAAGGGATAACGTCAAACGTGGCTCAACATGTTTCTCACGCCTGCCGATAATATTTAATTTTATTACCTGAGGACTTTATTTTAAGTATAATTATGAATCAACCCTAAACAAAAACAAGGAAAATGTCTCCTCCATTTTTTTACTCCTATATTAAGATTAATCCATATTCAATTGAATTACGTCCATAGAATCTAAATCTTAGTTAGAGAAAGACTCGTCCCAAAAACTTTTTACGTAATGTCACAAATAAAAATCAAACAGAAACATAATTTTGATTTCATAAAATAAATTTCCTCATTTGTAGTTGGCAAAAAAGTTCATGTCAATTGCAAATACATATTTTTGCCTTCATAAAAAAGTATTTAATTAATTGAAATATAAGATTGTACTTGAATTAATTTTAACCTTTAACTATAAATGTTTCTAGAGAAGTCATAAATATTGTCTTAAGAATTTTCATTGCAAATGTTTTTCTAATGGGAGTTTTTATTTTTAACAAAATTAAAACATATTGTAATGAGAATTTTTTTTCTTTCTCAAAAAAGTAAATGAATGACTTTTATATTCTAAAAATATTTCATGCTTCAATAAAGATGGAGGGCAAATGATGCCTAAGACATGAATTTTGTGGGTATTAAATGATTGTGCCACAACTTCACAAATTTTTAATTTGAAAAGTTCATAACTTATTTTGAAATTTTGGTTCAAATAAATGTCTACATATATTGAAAATAATAAATTATTAAYATAACCCGCCGGTGACTCAATGCTTAACTCAAAGTTACGAAAAGTCAAACTTCAATCTCTGCCCTATATTATTACCTATGCATTAGAAATATTTAAGAATAGATAATTAAGAGATTAAAAACGAGATGATATTTTTTAAATAAAAATTTTTATATGAATTTTAAAACATATTAATCCTAGCTAAGATATTTTTGTTACCTATTTCCTAGCGCCGCCTTATATATTATATATATTAATAAAGAAAATGCTAGCTCTGTCAGCCAACTCATCGATTAATTATGCTATTTAACCCTATTGGATTAATCATATAAGTTTGAATATGAATAATCTGCATCAATTTAAAAACATTCAATAATTTTTAGATAGTACTTATATAGTAGATCTACTGATATTATATATTAGAGTTTACACCAGATATTACAATATTTTTGTATTTTACTATATATAAGATTTCTTTAAAAAATAATAAGATAAATATATATCTTATGAATCCGTTGTAGGGTAAGCGACCGAAATCTCTCCTCCGCCGGCAGCTTCTGGTCGAAGTTATGGAAGCTTTGTGTGTCCCCAAAAGTGGAGGTTATGGCTGTAGAGAATGTCTTCAAATACTGCCCGCTAGGGCAAAACTGAAGGCTTGGATACCYTTGAGCATATTCATTGCCCTTTTTGCCAGTGGCAGACTGAGATAGAAACCCACYTTTACTTGGAGCGTGGCTTTGTGTGCACCAAGGACGGAGTTAGGAGTGTCCAGGGCAGCATTTGACTTAACTTTTTCTTGAATTTTGTATGGAGTTAATAATTTTTAGTTTTATATGAAAATTTTGCCATAAAAAGCTTTCTTAATATTTTTTAATTTATTTTAACCTCTGCAAAACTGAATTTCTAGCTTCATCCGTGATGTGCAGGATATGTCGTTTAATTTGCTCTAATTTGCTTGGGTTGGGCGACTAGGAGGGCGGAAATCCTGAAGGAGTGGGTAATTAATTTGGTGATAATCAATAACTAACCAGAAGGACTGAGCTCCGTATTGTCATGCTTATGTGGAGTGTATGGATGGCAAGGAATCAAAGGATTTTTGGGCTAGCCACGGCAGGGAACAAGCAAAACACCTTCTAAAGCAATATTGCAATGCGTGGAGGGTTGATAACTTGGTACTGTCTGTTGAAGAGTGACTGAGGCCGGCTGCATGGCTTCCGCCGGCAGAAGATGGGCATAAAGTGAACGGTGACGGATCATGGAAGAATGGGCAAGCTGGTGTGGGTGCAATCGCGAGGAATTGGTGAGAAGAGGTAATTGGGGCTTTGGCGTGTAACTCGGTGGATGGAACCAGCCTGAGCATACTGAGCTGCTCGGTATTCTCAAAGAGGTCTGGTTGGCGGAGGAGCTCGGTTTGGCTAATTTCACCATGGAATTCGACTACCAACTGGCTATGCTCTAGCTGCAGCTAGCTGCAAATATATCCCCTTTGGAAATCTCGTGCATGAAATCAAACAGAAGGCTATGGCTACTGGATGTGCTGGCTTTTTGCTTTGTATAAAGAACCATGAATAGACGAGCACATTTGCTGGCTAAAGATGGACTTTTGTTATCTGCGGCAGAAACTTGGATCCAAGATGTACCTTTGGATGTTTTACAAGATATCCAGGTGGATTTTACCTGGATAGCATATCAATATATATGAAAAAAGTAAAATGCACACTGGTCCAACCAACAATAAAATTCAAATTTACTATGAAAGAGCTGTGAATTATGCCTTTTCGATAAGAGTTTGATCCTGTAATCGGRATCGAATTTTAATATAAATTAATCCTTCAAAATGTGAGGTACCCGGTCTCAAAAAGAAAAGAAGAACATATAAAATTCGGGTGCACAAAAGGTTTTGGACCCCCTAATCAAAGTGTATGGCTGTCAATGTTAGAAGACCATACATTCGTTGCAGTGGCAGAGGAGCACTTATCCTTTGGGAACAAGGCAGCATTTATTCTCTGCATGACTGCTGCAACTTGCTTTTGTAAAGCTACTCTAGCTTTATACATGAATTCCTTAACTCACATTTATGAAGTCCAAAACTAGAAGTCTCTCCAACAGTTGCAGAAAAATAATGAATAAATAAATAAAAGGGCAGAGAGGGAGAGGGAGAGGGAGAGGGAGATGGAGAGCATGCACCAGATAGTTGATCAAGACACCGAGAAGGGGTTGTGTAATATGCTCATGAGAAATACCTTTTGCAAAAAGCTGCGAAGGGCTATGGGCATTGCTTGGATTAGAATGAAAGTAATAAAGAACTCGAGTGCTGTTAAGAACAGAGAGAGCGTGAGAGGTAGGAGGAAGAACATCAGTAGTGAGAGATAACGTTCACGTCAATCTTCCAAAGCGAGAGTATCAACTCTATTTTATTGCTTTTACCCGCACTWTCCAACCTCACCCAACACCGAAAGAGCCTTGCCACCTAAATTTGAAAGAAAACGTTCTTCTTCCTTCTCCTTGGCTCTCAATGTTTAAACAAGGAAAGCCAGAACAAAATCTAAGGATGTTTTTCCCTTCAATTGCTGAAAGGGGCATGCAGCACGTACCAGTTACAAGTTTGATTTGATCCCTGAACCTGTCCTTGGCTTTATTATCTTTGGACTGTGTGGGAGCATAGCATGGCAACAAAACCAGACTTCGCCCAGAAGCTGCTCCATGATCTTCGCCTGAGGAAAGAAAGAATGGCTGCAACTCAGAGGTCAAGCGATTCCAATTCAATGGTCAGAGGTAAGTACTCAAGCCCAACTTAATACTTGCTAAGCATGCATCTCTTAAAACCGTAACTAACAATTATGAAGGCCTGCGAATGTAACCTCTTAGTGAATAGTTATGTTTAACTGTAAAAAATACTAGCAAAATTGCACTATCAAGGAACAAYTATAAGCTCAAAAATTTGAGAAATTTTACAGGGGAATTTTTGGAGAAGTTGCACCAGTAGAATCTAGTTACTCTGAATACTAATGGTGAAGTCTTGAAAAGAAAGAAAGGAATTTAGCTAATGATCAGCAACAAATATGACAATAATGTATACTGTATACACACAGTATTGAAGATTATTCACGTATTCCTAAGATTTAGCTATCACCTTTATGTCTTCGAAACATCCGTGCCATAGGAAACCCGGACAGGCATGTTCTGAACATTAGTTTACTYAAGTGTGTTACTTTGCGAGGTTTATGTTTGTGCACACATGTCAGAGAACTGACGGGAGTGATCTTACAACATTACTAATGCATTTCTCATAATCTGCTCCGGGCAGGGGCATATGGAAACCCAGGACAAGCATATAAAGGTTCCCGGCAAATTAAAGCTCTAGAATCTGTAAGCTTGATTTCAGTGAAACATGAAACAGCAAGGTAACTGAATAAACTTTTAGACACTCAAAATATTGCACATTCCTGCAGGTTGGTTCTAGATCTGGGAACTCATTTGGAAGGACTAGAATTGGGACTAGATCATATATCATTGAAGATTCTTCAAACCAGATCGTTCCCTATGGAAGAGGCACGAGTCCAGGACAAATGGGAGAACTATCTGCAGCCCTTGCATTTACTTTTGGAAATGGAGGGAAGCTTGGCAAAATGGATGCTTCAAGCAATATCCAAATGCTAAACTTTCTCCAGAATATTGGCAGGAGATCGATGGACAAAGGGACAATGGAAATAAGAAGCAATTTTGGCAAGAGTAGTTCGAATGCTTATCTCCCTACTTTCTCTTATATTCATATTAATGAAGTATCAAAAGGGGTACAAAAACTAAACCAGATTCTGAGAACCTGTTCCAATGGCCTCAATTTTGATAGATACTCGATAGAAGTAGGGAGGGAATTGCTTAAAGGGGCCATGGATTTGGAAGAGTCCCTCAGGATGCTTGTAAACTTGCAGGATTCATCAGACTACATGATCAGCACTCAGAGAAAGAGCAAGATTAAATTGCTTGAGGACGATGAGGAGGATAAAAGTGAAACTGCAAAGTTAACTCACCTGAAGCAACTAGATCGTCCGAGATTCTCATTTGATAAGCCCTCTAGGAACTCAAATTGCACCAAGGAGACAGCAAAGAATGGCATCAAGCGGCAATTTATGGCCCTGACATATCCTGAAGAAACTCCGACACTGCAAGCAAAGCAACCTCAGAYTACATCGAATTTCATCTCTCATACTAGGTCCACTAGTTACGTTTCAGACTACGGGACTCTGTCAACATACTTGGAGCCGAAAACTCCTCCAATTTCATCTCACTCAAAACCAGAGAAGGGGAGAATTTCAAATGTCATTGCAAAACTCATGGGACTGGACGAACTTCCAGCAAAAGGAGATTTAAAGACCACAAAGAGAGAAATGAGCTCAAAAAGAAAGGAATTGATGGTCAAGCATGGAGTTTCTGCTGATTCAAGTCCTCAACAAACAGAGAACAGACCACCTTTTGGTTCCCAAAAGAAGACAGCATCATCCCAGATTATACCATCTAGGGATACCACATTTCTGCAGAAAACAGAAAAAATTCAGGCAATCGCAGGTGGCAGCCCCAAAGCGGTTATATCTGAAGAAAACTCCCATCAGCAGGACACAGAAATTGCTGCAATCATCATGGATAAGCCACAAACTAGAGTCAACCAACCTATTGAAGTGGCTGGGTACAGAAGAATTTTACAGGAGAAAAGGAAAGAAGAGAATGACAATGTCGACAAAGGACGCATTATCACAAAGAAATGTGAAAGCAAGGATCTAATCATGAACAATGAACTTCAGCCTAAGGCACCAGAAAGACGTGGAGTATCAGAAGACAACGCATCAGAAATTACTGAGCTGAAGAGAAATGCAGTTCAGACAGGAAAGAAAAATGCAGGCAGTCTCATCCAAAGCAAACAACAAAAGAACCATTGCGATTGTGAACAGCAGCAGCTACGGGTACCCAAAAGGTTTGACCATCTAGAAGAAAAGAGAAAGCAGCAGCTTCTGAAACACAAATTGCAGGCTAGAGAACCTAAAGGTAACCAAAAGGAATCAACGGTTGTATCAAAACCCACGAATAGTGCAAAAGGTTTACTGAAGAAGCAGTTGTATGAAAATGTAGCTACAGCTAGTAAGAAAAAACAAATGAAACATARTGATGTGAAGCCACCGAAGAGTCCATCTAACAGCAGAGACGTTGCTCATGCCATTCTGGAGACCTCCGTCCGTGTACCACACCTAAGGGAGAAGGCCAATCACATGAAACTCAATGCAAGTCAGACCAATCATAAGATAGATGCAGTGGCTGATAGAAGAAATGGAACTCTGAACAATTTAGTAGCGCCACTGAACCCCCAGTCCCCAGTTCAACAAGAAATGAAACAGCAAAATGATGAGAAAGTCAGCAGCAATAGAGTAGTAAAGCAAGAGACTGAACCCCAGTCCAAAGGTGCAGGAGCAGGCAGCATTGTGTTCAGCGATACAGAAAGGACCGCTCAACCACAAAATAGTGAAGAACAGTTGCAGAATGTAGCTGAAGGTGTCACATTCGACAATTCCGATGAAAATGAACGTCAAAGCATAGAGGTTTCAAAGTCTCTCACTTCCAGTGACAGTATAAGTTCAACCTCATTACAACTTATGGAATGCATAAATTGACATAGGACTTAGAACCTAGGAAACCAACCACAAATTTTTAAGTACGAATACGTTTAAGAGAAAACAGAACATATTGACAGGATGCTTTTATTCTGTGCAGCATAGCAATATAGCTGAGGAAAGACATGAAGCGCCAGACAATGAACAACAATCTGTTCCAACAGATGATCTCAAGTTTGAATCTTCCAAAGCTTTAGCTCCAAATAAAGGTAAAGGRAGCACATCTATACATTTAGTTTCCTTGAAGGAAAAATTGATCAATTGTTCAACCATGAAACGAAAAGAGTGAAATTGCAGGATTTTTCTCCAAGTTTTCTTCAAATTGATATTCAAACTCTTTCTCCTCATTTTTGTGATGGGGGAGCAAAAAGAAATTTGTTTGTCTCACGTTTTGATAATATTCTGTTTAGGGTAATCAATGCAGTGAAAATTCATACAACAATACTGAGTATGGCCCTATATATGAAATCGTGCAGCTCTGAGACATGCTCCAACTGCTTTTATGTTGCAGGAGGCCATGAAGTAAGCACGGAAATATTTAAACGTACTCATGATGGGCACAAGAAAGTTCCTTCATCAGGGCCAACAGATCTACTAACAGAAGCTGAAAAGCAACTCAWGGAGATATTGATTAAGGGTCAGTTGTTCCTTAACACAGCAGAGGCACTCTTTAAACTCAACATACCTGTTAGCATACTTCATGGTAGTGATCTTAATGGTCAAGATGCAGAGAGTAAGCTCACATTAGACTGTGCATATGAATTGCTAAAGAAAAAGGGAAGAAGACAAGAACTTGCAATTTATCCATGCAAAGAGAAGTCAATTGGCTCTGTTAAGCTCAAGTCATTTGATGATTTGATCAAGCAACTAAGCAAAGATTTTGACATGTTAAAATTTTCTGGTGAGAAAGGGGGTGAGGAATGTGATGCAGCAGACTACCTGCACAAAATGCTAGAGAAAGATATCCAAAATAGGATACCAGATGTGAACAGCATGTGGGATTTCAGCTGGAATGAAAAGTCATTTGCTTTTCTTGAAAAAGATGATATTATAAAAGATGTGGAGAAGCATATACTAAATGGTCTTTTAGATGAGATCACAGGGGATTTATTTCATATCACGGTTTCTGCTTGATTGTTTAGTAGAATACGATGTGATATGAGTAAAGCTGAGATTCCGAGTTAACAAATGCTGTAAATGATTTTCAAATGGATTGATTATACAGTTTTGTAAGAATGAATCATGAAGGCAAAAGCTCAATTTCCCCCCATAGTTGACGTTGAGTTTAATGCTACTGTACTATACATCTGTTTTGTGTGTATATTTGTATTCCAATTTAAGTGGGTGCATAACATAGCAAGAAAGTATTGCATCAACAAGATATGCTCTGTTAGGCACATCTATATTAATTTCCACTGAGAAGCAAGCAACTCGTATCAATTCTTCAAAGCACAGAATCATCAATGTCAACCTGTGTTCATTCCCTCTAAATATAACTTCACCCGACAATTTAAAGACAGAACACAGAATGACCCAACRATAGAGACGTCCCAATCTTCCCCAGATCCTATCACCATTTTATTTTTCGAGACTTCCTTTGCAGCAGCCAGCCAATGAATTCTTTCACCAATTCACAAACTTATTCCGCAGCATTATGGCGCAGCAAAAGTTTCTTTATATAAGAATGGCTGACTAACAACACCACTGATCATGAAATCAAAGACAAAACAATGAGAAGGAACATCGAACTTATRCTTTTGGCTCTTTTGTAACTTTCTTCACCTCCGACCAAAAGAACAATTGTCGTTTCTTTCTAGGAATGCCATCCAGAAACCGTTCAAATCCACTGAACTCTTCATTATCAATGCATTGCATGGATTTTTCACGCCGTTGGTTTGTTTCTTCTTTCTGGCATCAACAGCAGGATACTGATTCGCAGACCAGCCAAGAAAATTAACGAACCCTCAATTGAACTAAAACTTGATTTGGCAGCTAATGTACGCGTGCCGTTTTGGCTCAGCCACTAGAGCGCGTGCCACGTGGTCGTGGATTCGATTCCCACAGACGGCGGTACAGTATTGAAAATTTTGTGGGAAGGACATTAAAAACTTAATAAAACTCATAGGTAAAAGACAAAAGTTCATTTTGTCACTTTAGATGACAAATCCTTTTGGTTCCTTAGTAAGGCTAAAAGAAAGAGGCAGGTTAATTGCAATGGGCAGTTGGTTAAACCTACTTTTAACTATAGAAATAGTTTGAAAACAAAGCATAGGAGTCCATTCCTACTTGGGTAAAGTTGAGGACACATCGAAGTGACATGTTATTTATTTTTTTAAACTTTAATTTTTACTAAAAAATTCTAAGTAGTATTAATAAAATTAATAATAATCTTTACACAATAAGTAAATAAAATAACAAAAATCCAAAATAGTGAGAATATAATAAATATTAAATTGTATTTACAATTAAACGAAAAATTATAACTCTAATACGATTGATTTATGTAAAATTATTTTTTAATTTTCAACATTCTTAATAATATAAGATAAAACCTTTTTTAGAGGACAGTGTTCGGGTGAGTAGAAGGTATACTTAGTCGTTAAAAATATAAACAAACGACGCAACTGCTAGAAAATTTCAAGTAGGGTTCTAAAAAAAAAAAAAAAAGGTATAAGTGCTTTAAAGAACTTATGT
>MEJB01000017.1:2732654-2752449 GCA_001752375.1 Rhazya stricta
TTATTCCCTCCTAACAAAAAATGATAATTAATTAAATTGGTTAGTATGAGTTGCTCGATAATTTTATTCATTTAAAACAAATGTTGGGATTCAATTCCCACTTTATACTTTATATGAAGATACTAATTTGCTCGGTAACTATTCACAAATGATCCATCTAGTGCGGCAGAAATTAGTCCACGCGACACCAATTAAAGTGTTTCTTATATTAATAAAATTTTCTTGACTTTGAAAACAATAGGAAAGAGCAAAAAAAAAAAAAAAAAAAGAACCTTTTCCAAATTTTATGATAACTATACAACTTTCGTCG
Source organism: Rhazya stricta (assembly GCA_001752375.1). Classification (NCBI taxonomy): domain Eukaryota; kingdom Viridiplantae; phylum Streptophyta; class Magnoliopsida; order Gentianales; family Apocynaceae; genus Rhazya; species Rhazya stricta. The sequence continues at coordinate 2,732,965 of MEJB01000017.1, forward strand.
TAATTGTGGAATACAAGACTTTATACTTTATTTTCTTGGAAAGCGTGTCCACATATTACTTGTGATGGAATTATGCTTTGTAGTAGCACGTGCGTAAAGTGGGTTATCCTTTATGCTTTGTCTATTAATTAAAGTAAATACTATTCCATTAGAAATTCTATGCTTTTCAATGGACAAAAATATGAGGCTCTTTTATTCTATGCTTATAATCGATTAGGAATTTTTAGTATATTTTGTAATATTCATTTTTTATTATATGAATCATCAAAATATATAATTCACATCACGTTATATATAATTAATGTATATTTTTTAATATATTAAAATTTTTAGAGTCATTCCTTAAAAAAAAAAAAATGTAATTTCTCTCTTAAAGAAAGAAGATGAAAGAAAAAGTGATTTCTTAGCCTACAAGAGAAGCTTATTCAAACACTTCACCTAAAAGTTTTGAGAGAATTATAAGCGTCTAGGGACAAGTGTAGTCTTTTGACCACCATTTATAATGGATTTCATAATTCATGAATCAGAATTTAATTAATTAAAGATTTAAGTCAAAAATTAAAATCTCAAATTATTTTCTCAATTCCTTTTGAATATTTTCAATGTTGATATTTTAGGAAATGATTAATTGATAATCTCATCAAAATTTTACTTTTTAATTTTGTTTTTCATCAGAAAAGCATATAGTGATTGAATTTAGATTTTTATGGAGTAAAGAATATATTGTAGGTTGCTAGAATATCTTTTAAACATATGAAAAATGTGCTATCTTAAAAAGATTTTTTTTAAAATTTAAATGCAACATTTTTTTCTACTGCATAAGTAAAAGGGCTATTTTCATTAAGAGTTTCTCTAAAATATTTTGTTAAGCTATAATTAAAAAGGAAAACAATTTAAAATAAAATTTCACTTAAAATATTATAACTATATTAAAAATAGGACAAAAGAGCTTTTTCTTCCTTATCATAATCATATCAAAATTTTCATTACTTTCTTTTGCGTCACCAATAATAATTTTATTAACTTAAAAAGTTTGAAATAGAATACACTCGTAAGTTCGAGCAATATTTGATTATTATTTAATTATAAAATATTGTATTAAAGAAAGTGTTGCTATATTAGAAGAATCGTTAGTTAGGTTTTTTTGAATAATTAAATTTTATAAGTATAATTCGAATTAAATTTTAAAATGAAAAAAATATCATATTTGAAGAAAAAACTGATATTTTTAAATGAGTTGTAGTATTTTCCCCCCACAAGAAAAGAAAAATAGCGGAAAGAGAAAACAGCTCATATTCTAGTACGGCTAGCATTGAGGCTACTATGGGCAATTCAGATGCTTCCATACTCGACGTGTTCTTGGACAAAGGACGGACATCCACAACAATGCCCCTCAAATACCTAATTTACCCTTTGCTTTAAATATTTGGAAAATAATAAAAYSCACAGTAGTACTACAGGTCGACGMGCACGCGCCCATAGACACGTGAACTTTCATATTTAATCGTAAATTCTCGTAACGGTGGAATTTATTCATATAACACACTGGAGTTTTTCAGCTGATCATCATCTTAACTTCTCCACTGTGCTCACTGCAAGCTATCTCCAATCTCATTAGCTTTTCCCCGACCGAAAGTTACCTCCTTTCCGGTTTTGCCCTTCTCCCTCATTTTCAAAAGCAATCCCCAAAGTTGAGTTGTTAAACTAAGAACTTAGAAATACAAAGCTTGCTCTAGCTGCCATGTCGAATCAATTTTCCCCTTGGGCTTTCTTCTTTGTCTTCCTACTTCAACTGGCTCATCTATCTAGTTAAGTTTCTTAAATGAGTGTTTCTGCAAGTTATATTTTTGTCCTGTTTGTAGGAAATGAGAAGATTATCTTAATGGACTTGTRTATTAGGAACGTAATTGTTTTCCAATATAATATCATGGTGTTAACGGCTAGTTGTGTGTTTTGAAACTTTTACTTAGCTTTGTGACAATTTTGCAGGTTCACAATCATTTATCGGTGTCAATTATGGCCAAGTAGCCGATAATCTCCCGCCGCCGGAGGCCACAGCTAAGTTATTACAGTCGACTTCAATTTCCAAGGTTCGGCTTTATGGAACGGACCCGGTATTCATCAAGGCATTAGCCAATACGGACATCGGAATCATGGTCGGGGTTGCCAACGGCGACATCCCACCCATGGCTACCGACCCAAACTTTGCCAAGAACTGGGTGGATTCCAACGTGGTTCCTTTCTATCCATCGAGTAAGATCATCCACATCAATATTGGCAACGAGGTGCTGCTATCGGGTGACCAGAATTTGATGGCGCAGCTGTTGCCGGCTATGCAGAACCTCCAAAATGCCCTTGATTCAGCTTCATTAGGTGGAAAAATCAAGGTCTCCACCGTCCATTCCATGGCCGTGCTAAGGCAGTCTGATCCCCCCTCGTCTGGGTCATTTGACCCCAGCTATGGTGACTTATTGAAAGGACTTTTGGGGTTCAATAACGCCACTGGATCACCATTTGTGGTTAACCCCTATCCTTTCTTTGCTTATCAGAGTGATCCAAGGCCTGAGACTCTGGCCTTCTGTTTGTTTCAACCCAACGCAGGCCGAGTTGACTCGGGCACCAATATTAAGTACACTAACATGTTTGATGCTCAGGTTAGTATATATAAAATTTTAGATTAATTATCTTCGTTATACACTGTTGTGGATGTAATAGTGTGGTAATTATCTTCGTTACTCTTACCGGGAAAGGTTCTTGTCCACATATGTTTGAGCATGTATATGAGATTGTGTTTCTACTAATGATATTAGATTATGCTCTGTTACCTAAACTGGACTAGTTAAAGATTCAGATAAAGCTTCTCCTTTTGTTCTTTCGTTCAACAAAATCATTCTTTTTCCCCTGGACAGGGGGCAATTTTTGATCTTTCTTGATTTTAGGAATTTTAATCTTAACAATGATCATATGCTTGAAGATTTTTGTTTCGTTACCAAATATACAAGCTATTTACTACTCATTTGTTTGTATTCAGCTTGATGCTGTTAGATCTGCATTAGATGCTATGGGATTCAAGGGAGTTGAGATTCTGGTTGCTGAGACGGGTTGGCCATACAAGGGAGACGAAAATGAAGTTGGGCCAAGTGTGGAGAATGCCAAGGCTTACAATGGGAATTTGATTGCACACCTAAAGTCAATGGTTGGAACTCCACTCATGCCGGGGAAATCAGTTGATACTTACCTCTTTGCTTTGTATGATGAGGATTTGAAGCCTGGACCAAGTTCAGAAAGATCTTTTGGGCTCTTCAAGCCTGATTTGACTATGACTTATGATGCTGGTCTTTCAAAGAGCAGCCAGAGTAGCCAGGTGATAATCAAATAAACAAGCTTCGGTTTTTTGCTCATTAATACATGCGAGTTTGTTCAATCTTGAACTGTAAGCATGCTGGTAGCTTTGTGTAACTTCTTAATCTGGCTGGATTCATTTGAAGCTGCTTAGGCAATCTTGAAAAGATAACTCTCTGAAGGGAAAAAAGTCTGTCCATTGTAGTATGCCCAGTTTTACTTGATTGGCACATATGAAAGTGATGAGACACTTTGCATATCTTTTTTTGGAAATTTAGGTAGAAAAGTAGATAATTGCTCAACCTTGTCTTTTGTTAAAAGTCATCAATGAAAGTTGTACACGATTGCAAAACATTATTGCCTCTTTAATATGTGTAKAGCATTACTAATTGAAAGATCATATCATGTCTAAAATCAATGTCCTCAGTAATAATCCAAGGAAGTGAAATTTATACCTAMAYTTAGTTTAGTTCCTTTGGTGCTGAAGACTTTTCTATTTATTTCGGTTGCATTCTACAAATTTTCATTTAAACTGAACTGGATATGTCTTGACGTAATATGTTTTAAGCTGACGACTCCAACACCCGAGACTCCAGTAACTCCCTCAGGTCCCTCAGCAAGGGCAAAGAAGGCTGCCTGGTGTGTGCCTAAGGCTGGTATATCCGATGCTCAGTTGCAAACAAATTTGGATTATGCTTGTGGACAAGGAATTGATTGTAGTCCAATTCAACCTGGTGGAGCTTGTTTTGAACCAAACACATTAGCATCACATGCCACCTATGCCATGAATCTCCTATTCCAATCTTCAGCCAGGGATCCACGGGCTTGTGATTTTTCACAAACCGCCACTCTCTCGTCTACTAATCCTAGTAAGTTCCCTAGAACTTGGTCTAGCATCCAGATGCTCATTAAAGGCTTTTGTAGAATGTTTTAAGTTTTTTTCTATTTCCTGCGCAGGCTATGATGCATGCCACTACCCTGGTGGAGAGGTCTGATAGCTATAGGAATCATCTGGTTGGAGTAACTCTAAGTAATGGTGGAAACCTCTACTACTAATATTCTTATTCTCAAGTTAGTGGGTTAAGGTATATTTTCATGTGTGCAGAAGAAAGAATCAGTCTGTGGAGAAGGAATCTAAGCCATTCCCAGTTTCTTTGACACCTTGATTAGTGCAAGGGGAATATGCTGTCCAGAGCAGAGTGTTTGTACTATTTGCTTACTGCCACTGTTTATATATGTTCCATRTACAGAAGAACCTTCCCTTTGATGGCTATAACCATAAAAGATCGCTATCTTTTATGGCTTTCCTTCTTCTCCTTTCCTCTCTAGTTTTTCCTTTTCTTCAATTTGGTCTCCAAATTGATAGTGGTTGTAATAGTGTGCTGCTTGATGTATTTTAATGCATTCGGTAATTGGGAAAAAGAGAAGTTCATTTTAACTTTTTATTTAAATAATTTAAAATTGATTGTTTTTAAATATAGAAGAATAGTCTGGTTACGAAATTAATCTTTCCTAAATCAAAATATAAAAGATTGATAACGATGATCTTTCATTACAAAAAATATTCCGACAACCGATAGTTGTAATGATTAATCTTCTATATTTTATTAGAATTAAGGAGTATCGTTGCTCTTTTTTTTTTTTTGGATCCATCTATAATGAGAAGACCCGAGTGGAAATTGAACTGGAGTGAAACGACGTCACGGTGTGTGGCTAGAATGTCGGGCATGGCTTCGCAACAAACTTCAGTACTTTGTGGGAATGTTCATCACTGATCATTGTGAGATGTGAAATCCAAATGAGAAAAGAGCCCGGGGAAACTTTCTGTTGCTGAAGAACCAGAGAGGAGGAAGAAGAAAAACGGAAAACTGTAGTTGACATGGCCACGCGAGAGAGGGAAAGGGACCTAGAGCTTTTGTTACCTGTATCTAGTCTCAATGAACCCAAATTATTGCCACCTCCGGTCGCTCCTGCTGCAGCCTCTTCTAATCATTCATCTCCCGGAAAAGAGGTCTCTGAATCTGATTAAAGATGTCGGAAACAATGGGGTTAAGGGAAATTGTGTGGCATTATTTTATCATGAACGTAATCGATTTATGCATTTCTTTGATAACAACCCTCATCATGATTTCCGGGGCAGGCATTTTGGGTGTTAAATGATAACTGCCTGATTTAATCTATTTCAAGAAATTGCAAATTATCTGCTGCATGGTTCATCAATCTACTTAGCTGATTCTTTGCTTTCGTATGCCAGGCATTCTCTAAAGTCGTTCGTAGCTGGACTTCGAAAAAGTTCATATCAGGATGGTAACTTCATCTACTAAGCTCTATGAATTTATAATTTTTCTAATGCATATAAGCCATGCTGCCTATAGGATATTGATTCTCTTCGATAGAGATACAGTGTCAATTTTACAGGAACGAGCAAGCCAAAACCATTTAAAGCTAACCATATCAAAACTGTCTCTTTATTTGCAGTGTTATTTTATTTCCAATAACAGTCACATTCTACATAACTCGAAGTTTTATTCATTTCCTGGATGTCTTCTCTCCAGTCTATGATCATCTAGGGATCAACGTTGTCGGTAAGCAAATTCTTTAGCTTTTGTAGTTTAACTGTCATTCTTAAAACATTGATTCAGGCACAAGTAGTCATATGGGTTGCTCTCCTAAGGAGCTGATTTTAGCATTTTAATCACTCACACCTTGCAGGCCTTGGATTCATCACGTCTCTTACTGTCATATTCCTGGTTGGTGTTTTCATGTCCTCTTGGTTGGGAGCTTCTGTTCTTAGTCTTGGAGAATGGATTATTAAGAAAATGCCATTGATAAGTTATATATATTCTGCCTCAAAGCAGATAAGTGCAGCAATATCGCCTGGTGAATATATGCGATTGATCTGTTTTTTTATTTTTCAGTCCTTCATCACTTCCTGATATTCATTGAAATTTACAGATGAGAGTTCCCACGCCTTCAAGGAAGTGGCCATCATAAGGCATCCCCGAATTGGAGAGTACGCGTTTGGATTCATCACTTCGACTGTTCTTCTTCGGAGGAACGAAACCGACGAAGAACTTTGTTGTGTCTACATACCTACTAATCACCTCTATCTTGGAGACATATTTCTTATCAACTCAAAAGATATTATGKGGCCAAATTTGTCTGTTCGAGAAGGGATTGGTACTAAGCACTTCCTGCTCTCCAGTCTCCCCCTACATATATTCTTATGCTTGATGGATTTTGACTTCTTTGTGCAGCAATTGTCATCTCTGGTGGCACTTCAGTGCCTAAAAAAATAACTGCAATGGATGCACAACCCATTCCTAACTCAAGAATTGGGAGCTTCAATTCATAAGATTCTTGGCTTACTGTGGAAATGTCTTCTATTCTCCGTGAAACAGCAAGATTATGATCCAGACTTAACTGCTACAGCAAAAGCATTAAAGAAGCTTCGCACAAAGAACTTGGATTCATAAATTTGGCAGAGCAGTAACAAATCAAAGAAAGTCACACTCACTTSGAAAATAACTTTTGTGGATGTCATTGAATGCAGAATATATCGAAATTTCCGAGCAGATTATAACCTGTGTACCATCTGTTGACTCTATATAAGAGTCAGGCATGTAACATTTTGATTTGAATGCCAAGAAAATCCTTTATAAAGTTGTCGTATCAGTCATTGTTCATCCCATTCTATTCTTTCCAAAGCTTCTCGTACATTAAAGGGTGAAACATTGCAAAACTTACTCGGGACTTGTTCTGTTTAAGCTTCAACCTAGTTGTTTCTATTCTTCGTGACATAATTGAGTGACAAATATCAAATGATAAAAATCGTGTTAGACCTTCAGTTCGCGAATTCGATTTTTATAAGGAGTCAATTCTACATTCAGCTATTAGAGTTCAGTTGTTGGATATTACATTTGATCTTCTTTTGTCCTTGGCTGCTAATTTAGCAAGGTTTGTAGCAATGATTTCCTAGGAATATAAGAAAAACAATAGTTGCTTCGACTCTCATAGTGAATCGATTCTACATTCAACTTTTGAATATTATCAGTTGATCTCCTTCGGTTCCTGATTGCTCTGTTAGCTGGTTTGCCTTCAATTATTTCCTTGGTTTAAAAAAAAATAAAATTAGCTGCTTCTAGCTTTGTAAAGAAAGAAAAATTAAAGCATAATAGTTTCCTTGCTCGTAACGAAAACAATTAAGAGAATAGATTCTCAAGCCCGTGACGAAACGTCGGCTGACTTCTGTTATCGTTTAGGGGTTAGGATATCTGACTTTGACCTAGCAGCCTCGGGTTCGATTCCCGGAAATGGAATTTTTTTCCTTTTTGCACTTCTATTCCTGTGAGCGAATCCGGCGCCTCTTTACATGCATTTTGATCATTTTTATTGCATGATCATCAAAGCCGTTGATAACAATCTATATTAGCGGCAAAGAAACCACGGCCTCATCTTCCTGATTCGCATCACAGAAGATAGATGCTCTTCTCATTTTCCGCGAATCCGCCGTCACAACTCACACGTGCCGTCCCATAATCAACTCTCCTTCTTCTCATGACACCTTACTGAGCTTTCCTCTCCCTTTGCTTCACTGGTTCTCCCTGGGGACATCATCGGATAATACACGCGACTATCATCAGCTTTCTTCTCTCTATCTTCATACCCAGGAAATCAATTTCCAGGTACTCTTAGATTCTTTCCTTTTGATCTTCCCTTTTTTTTTTTTTTTTTTCCCTCCCTTGTTTCCCATTGATTGCTTAGATTTCTTCGAAGATTTTGTTGCTTTTTGTCAAAATCACATTTCGGATTTTTTAATAAAAAGATTAAATTTCCTATAATGGGAGTGTCTTGGGTTGGTAAATTATTGTTATTAAGCATGATGTTACACAAACATGGGTAAAGGCATATCTTGAAATGAATCGGTAGAGTGGAGGACTGGAAGTCTAATAATGCCAAAGCTGCATATTGTTGCTATGGCTATGGCCTTGGATACTGATGATTTTGTACTGTCTGGTGTTTCCTTTGTGGGATTACTAGCTATAAAATTTATTTCAAATTGATGCAGATGACTTCTTCTACTCTAATCTGTGATACTCAACCATGGAAGGACTTGAAGGTAATCAAGACCCGCCTTTTACAAGTATGGGGCTTTTGTGTTAGCAGAATGTTTGTTTAACGTTGATTGCAAATTTTGTTGCCAGGCCCATGTTGAGGATATTAAGAAAACACATTTACGTGAATTGATGACTGACACTGAACGCTGCAAGTCAATGATGGTGTATGATGTTTGACTGGCTCCTTTTAGTCTAAATTCTTTGCTGTTTTTCTGAATTTTTCCTGTGCCCTTGATATTGTTCGTTTTCCAGAAAAAATTAATTGCAACTTCCCGTCCGGGTACCAATTATCCGAGTATTGTACCATTTTAAAAACTTTGTGCTATTTATTATGTGTCTTGATATGTTATGAATGTCCACAGGGAGTGCGATGGTATCCTGCTGGACTACTCAAGGCAACAAGTAACTCTTGATACAATGGCCAAGCTTTTCAGCTTAGCAGAGGTCAAGTTTGGCAATTTTTCTTCTTGGTAAATGGATTAGGGGCTTATAGTTGACCTACTTACTAATCTTTCACGATAAACCAGGCAGCACATCTTAAACAAAAGATTAACTGGATGATCAATGGCGAGAAGGTGAGTGTGCATGTTTTATCATGGACAAACATGTGAAGCAACATTGTTTTTCGTTAAGTGGTCATTTTAGTTAGCTTTGGTTTCACTGGCATCTTTGCTTTTGATTTAGGACCTGCTTTACATTAAGTTTTAATGTCTAAGCCAAAAAAAATCAATTCAGTTTGGTGAAGAAGATATGTGGAATCAGTCTTGTAATTAATCTTCCCATTTGCATAAAAAATTTGAGTCAATGTTTAAGATGTGCACCTAAGATGATTTATCCCTTCAGATAAACACCACGGAGAATAGGTCTGTTCTCCACATAGCACTTCGTGCTCCAAGAAATGCAGTCGTTAATAGTGACGGGAAGAATGTGGTTCCTGAAGTTTGGCAAGTTCTTGATAAGATCAAAGAATTCTCTGATAGGGTCCGCAGTGGTGCCTGGGTAATCCCCATTATCCACTTCTGCTCATTGGTATTTATGATGCTAGATGGTGGATAACATGTTTGATGTTGTCAGGTTGGAGCTACTGGGAAACCACTGAAAGATGTGGTTTCCATTGGTATTGGTGGCAGCTTTTTAGGTCCTTTATTTGTGCATACTGCCCTTCAAACAGGTTAATACATGGCTCTGTTTTTGGCATTATTGTAGTTCTTCTTCTTTTTCCTATTTCATTCTTCCATTCTTTTGTTTAATGTCTTCCATAAGTTCGTGGATCTCTGGTAATGACAAATTTAACAATTGCAACACCCAGATCCAGAGGCTATTGAATGTGCAAGGGGACGCCAGCTGCGATTGTAAGTGACTGCATGAGCGATAATCTTCCTGATTTTGACTAGTGATAGACAGAGTTGTAAGAAAGTAATTTCAATTGAAAGGAAATATTATTTTTTACCTTATCACCACCTTGAGTTTGTAGTTTTCCTTGATAAGTTAATTATGTCGTAGTTGTGTCCTCTTATTTGGTTGGAGTAACAAAGCATTTGCTTATAAAGTTTACTTTTATATTCTCTAGACAGCACTGAAGTCTCATTTTGTTCCCTTTTCCCCTGAGAAACTAAAAATGGCTTGTAGTTTTAGTTTGTAGAAATTGATAGTGAGTGTAGGTGGACTTGGAATCAAATGATAGGAGTGCTGAAGTCACTATGAACTAAGACTTTTGATGAATACCCCAACTCACTTACTCTCTCTCGTAGAGTGGAATTGTGAGAAAAGGATACTTCACTGCTCAGGGTTCAATTTTACTGCTTTCCAGAAGCAGTAATTCTCTCCCAAACATGATTTATGCTTAAAACTTCAAAATGATGTTACACTGTTTTTTTCCCTCTAAGAAACTGAAACTGGATTGTAGTATGAGTTTTTACAAATTGGAGTGAGTGTAGGTGGACTTGGAATGAATTGACAGGAGTGCTGAAGTCAATATGAACTAGAATGTTGATGAGTACCCCAACTCACCCACACACACTCTCTCTCTCTCTCTCTCTCTCTCTCTCTTTCTCTTGTAGAGTGGCATTTTGAGAAAAGGATACTTCTTTCACTGCTGCTTTATTCGATTCTTCTGCTTTCTATGAGCAGTATTTCTCTCCCAAACATGATTTATGCTTAAAACTTCAAAATGATACACTAAACCAAAAGAATAAACAAGAAAGATTTGAGAGAAGAAAAGTAGAGGACTAAATCATCAATATGTGAAACCTCTGTTTATCAGCAAAATCTTAATTCTCATATGTTGGCTGCTTCAAATATTTATAAGAATGAATCAACCGTGGGCCATAGCCCATCGTGTTTCTTGAAACTAAATGTAATAGTTGATCAATTTAGGTTTTGTACATGTTTACTTATATTATATGCAAAAGTTCTACATGTCTGTGTCACAGGGCCTCGAAGGACTTCTTTGTACATAGTTAACTCCTTTTTCTTTCAAGTTTCTTTTTGAAATTTTCGTATGACTCTTCTCTGTGACACCTTATTTTCAATGTTTTGCAGCCTTGCAAATGTTGATCCTATTGACATTGCTAAAAATATTGCAGGCTTGAACCCTGAAACTACTCTAGGTAAGTCAATTTGTGCACTTATTGTCATTTTTTAAAAGCATTGAAGTTCACATGATTTAAGGCAAGTTTTTGCCATGTCTTAGTTGTGGTGGTTTCAAAGACTTTTACAACAGCTGAGACTATGCTGAATGCTCGGTCACTGAGGGAATGGATTTCCTCTGCACTGGGGTATGTGCAACTAATGACTGATTGTTGTTGACAGATTATTTTGACAAGAATAATTTACTTATCTTCAGCAGGTGCTATGTGCCTCCAGGGATCTTGATTAGACTATTATCGCTTAGGTCTTATGCATTTGACTAGCAGTCACTAGTAACGATACAACCAGCAGAACAGCTAATAATCCTTGCTAAGACTAAATGTAATTTGGAGAAAGGGAAAGGCGCATCCTCTGCAAGAATCTTATGCAATCGAAGTTTGAAAGTTAAACAAATTGAATGCATTTTGTTACTTTCACACCTTTAGGTTATTAAAACTTGATTATTTTACCAATTTCTTACCATGAATGTGCATTAACCCACTGTGAACTGTTTAATTCTAGGCCTCAAGCTGTTGCGAAGCACATGGTGGCTGTTAGTACAAATTTAATGGTGAGATCATCTTCTCGGCCTTCTTGTTTCATTTATACTTTTCAGATAATTTCATACATTTTCATGAATATAAGATATGAATAAATTCTGTCTTCTTCTTCTTCCCCTATTGTCCTCACTCCTTAATGCAGCTTGTAGAAAAGTTTGGCATTGATCCAAATAATGCTTTTGCCTTCTGGGACTGGGTAGGAGGCCGATATAGTGGTAAGTGTCCTCAGCTCTCAAGACGGATTCTTTGGTTGTGGGACTTGCTTAGTGTTATCTGCTGTTGCAGTTTGCAGTGCTGTTGGAGTGTTGCCACTTTCTCTGCAGTACGGTTTCTCAATTGTAGAGAAGTATGCCAACTCATTGCTTTCTTTTTTTTCTTTTTCTTTTTTTTTTTAAAGCACTCACCAGCAGTCTTTTATGTAGTTGATATGTTGACCTTTGAACAGATCTGGTTAGAATCTTTTTCTTTTTCTGTCTTTTAATACCAATAGAAACATTGTGACTATTTTTTTATATACCCTTTCTCTTTCTACTTGAAGTATATTTGTTTCTTGAACTTTGAGTTGATTAGCTTGTATACGAAATAATCCTTCCCCATGATTAGAACTCATTCTGAGATGCATTAAGCCACTTCTCGACTTTTTTCATGGAACTACGTTTATTAAAGCATTCCACGACTTCTCTTCTGAAAGTCATTACTTTATTGTATTGTCATCATGTGAAAATTGGAAGTTCACTGGAGAATTTGGTTCTTTTAGTAACTGCAAAAAGGAGTTTTAATGTCTTCTAGTGCCCAAATGTTGGAATCTTTTTAAGCGATCTTATCTTTATTTGCTTAATCGCTGGGCCTTTCCATTTTTTAGTTTCAGGCTAGTTTTTTCTGACCTTGCACCTTCATTTTCACTTTTGAAGGTTCCTGAAGGGAGCATCAAGTATTGATCAGCATTTCAGTTCGGCCCCACTAGAGAAGAATTTACCTGTATATACAATTTCCTTGTCTCATTTCTTCTCTCCTTTCTTCTCTCCTTTTTTCCATCTAGTACTTAATGGATATGGGGTAGAATGATTAGTTGTTAGTGATATAGTGATTATGACATTGGTGAAGCTCCTACAACTTGTAGATCTCAATAAATCCTGGCTGAGAGACTAATATCTGTATAGCAATCTCCAGCTTTTAGGGTCAAATACAACATATAATATACATATTTGTGGTAGAAAGTCAAATAAATCTTTTGTTCAGAATATTCCTTTTTCTTGGAGTTGATAGTTTACTTTTCCTATCAAAAAAATGTTTTAACATGATTTACCATATCAGACCATACCCAGTTTTACTTAATTGTTCCTTTGGGCAACTATTCATATTAGAAGATAATGTTCCTCCTTGGACCTGAATTACTAACTTCCTTTCATGAATACACACTGTTTCAGGTACTGTTGGGGTTGTTGAGTGTATGGAATGTTTCCTTCCTTGGCTATCCTGCAAGAGTGAGTACATTATCTCCTAAAATGAAAACCATGGTTAATTGACTGTTTAACTGTTTTGTGTTAAAACTTCTCAATGACTGATCCATATCACTGAAATGTGTGTAATTCAGGCCATTTTACCTTATTCTCAAGCACTGGAAAAATTTGCACCCCATATTCAACAGGCATGCTACTGAAATTTCAGTTTTATGCCCTTAAAAATTGAGATTGTCTTGCTTGCAAAATTTATTCATTAATATACTCAACTATTCAGGTTAGCATGGAGAGTAATGGAAAAGGGGTCTCGATTGATGGTGTACCTCTTCCCTATGAGAGTGGTGAAATRGATTTTGGTGAACCAGGGACAAATGGTCAGCACAGCTTTTACCAATTAATTCATCAGGTAGCATTATTCTTGTATTCTACTTTCAATTCATATATGAAACTTCTATATTCCAGGTCCAAGTTTTGCTATTCGATTTGACCAATGATTATTTCTAAATTGCTTCTTAATAGAAACATTTCTTGTTTTTCTAATAAACTAGTATGGAAAGGCTACCTGTGTTGTGGTTGGATTTACTGAGCTTTGTGCATTTAACAAAATACATCAGAAGCCCTAACATGTTCATGGAAAATTTCAGGGTCGTGTCATTCCTTGTGATTTTATTGGTGTTGTCAAGAGTCAGCAACCTGTGTATCTTAAAGGTACCAATTTCTTTTACTTTCTGTTATTATTCCTTTCAGGGTACAAAACCCATCTTTGATATTTCCATGTCCTGATGGTGMGGCAATTTGCTTGGCAGGTGAAGTAGTGAATAATCACGATGAGCTCATGTCAAACTTTTTTGCTCAGCCTGATGCCCTTGCTTACGGGAAGGTAGAACTTTGCTTCCACATGTTGGTTCCAATTCTTACCCTTGGTGCTTCAAAATTGTAGAAGTACTTTATTTGGATGAAGTTTGTAAATTCACTTGAAATTTTGTCATACATGGGATACTGTAAATTATTCTTCTTGCARGTTTTATCAAGATATATGTGTGCTTTACTTTCTTGCAGACCCCTGAAGAGTTACTGAAGGAAAATATTCCTCAGCATCTTCTTCCTCATAAGGTAATTCCTCTGTGGTGTCATATTCTTCTTTTGAGATTTGAAGGCTTGATTTTACATTTTTTCCCCTCTTCTGCAGACCTTTTCTGGCAACCGACCCTCTCTCAGCATTTTACTCCCATCACTTAATGCTTACAATATTGGGCAGGTTTGAAATTTCATTGATCTTGTTGTTCTTTTGGAAATGACTTGAAACATGTTGATAGTTAAGAGCTTACTGGACTCAAGAAGCTCAATACCAGAAATAAATTAAAATTAGCTGCTTAGGCGAAATATATTACTGAAAGAGCATCTTCCTTGTGATGCTGTTGTTTTCTCATGAAATTAGAAACTTCATTCATTGGTTTGCTCGTATTCCTGATCAACCATAGTCGGGAATGAACTGCAGAATGCGAAAGTTTTTGTGATTCTTCCTTATTGATCAATATTCCTGCTTTTGGCCTGCCTAACATAACCAGGTCTGCTCTTTTCCAGTTACTGGCAATCTATGAGCACAGAGTGGCTGTACAGGGCTTCGTGTGGGGTATCAATTCTTTTGACCAGTGGGGAGTWGAATTGGGGAAGGTATGAGTACCTTAATGAAATTATCATCTCTTCAATCTGGCAAATAAAAATGAAATGATAGAGAAGAGAAATTTGAATTATGGTATGTTGACGAACTTCTCTGAAACTGATCCACTTCGCTGTCTAACTGGCCACCAGATGTCCCCTGTTTATCTATATATCCAAATTTGGAAACCTTCACTACACGCATAACTATGTTCTATAACTTTAAATTCACTGCCTTATTTCCATTGCGTTTGTGAATGCAGTCATTGGCTTCTCAAGTCAGAAAGCAACTTCATGCTTCCCGTAGGAAAGGAGAACCAGTTGAAGGTTTCAATTTCAGTACCAAAACACTCATTTCAAAATATCTAGAGGTAAGAGCAAACGTACTGGTTTCACGAAAGCCTATCAAGTACTTCCATTAGTCAAAGAGTGTTTTCACTCTACATTACACCTTTCTATTTTTATCAACTAAATGAAATAATTGACTTTTTTAGGCAAGTGCGGATGTTCCATCAGATCCTTCCACTGCTCTGCCAAAGATGTAGATGCCYATTATGTTGGTGAAAAATTTTATTCCCGAGTTTGGACGTGCTAAAGTCCAAGCATTGCATGCGATTTGGAGAAATAAAACCTGGTGTATCTGTGGTTCAAATTAAGTGGCTCCTTTTAACAGCTTCAGTACAACCGCTAACCAGATTTCTGCAGTGATTTAGCACATGCATATAACAGATATTTTCAATCTAGAAATAAGTTCCTCAGGTAAAAGTTTGTACTTGCCATGGAGAGTATGATGGTACASAGTAGCAAAAGATGGAGTGCTTAAGAACTGTATCTCTTATGTACTCCTTAACAAAAATGCTGGATGCTTTTCTATTCCAAAGTGAAACCTTTGCTGCATATGTGATATAATTGGTGGGATGCTTGTCTGTTCCTCATTCGCTAAACCCTACAAATATTTGGACCTTGTTCATTTTACTGCTGTAACGTTTGAAGTCTCAACAATACAAAGAATGATTGAGGAGGGGGTTTCTTTGCTAATATTATGACATCCCTCGAAAGCCAATACTGTAATTTCTCCATATGGTGACTCAGTGCTGGTTAAACATGATAARGGACAATATTTGAGAKTCTGTTTCTTCTATCTACCTTTTTTGATCCGTGTTGTGATGTCTTTGAGGTATTTTATTTTCATGGAGGTTTGATTTTGGTTATGTGRAAGGATAAATTGCAATTTGGTGTTTGTAAAATCAGGTGCTATGTACATACAGAAGCTGCATATTTAACTTAATTGCGTATGTGCTTTGAGTGAGTCTTGTGAATGTGGTGTATAGAGTAAAACCTTTCTCGGTCGATGCTTGATTATACAGCTAAAGTACTGAAATAACCTGTTGGTTTTCAGACCACCTTTGTTATCCGCACTCGTTTTTTGGTTTCTAATATCAACCATGGGGCAGCTAGAAAAGAATCGCTCTGTTAAAAATGGCGTGATAAGCTTATTCTCTTAACAGGTGAGCAAAGAAACCGGATCGAGTATCTTTCGAGAAAATTGCATGTGAAAATAGATTGCCACTGCAGTTACGAATGGATAAAGTCAATCCTATCGCCTGCAAGTAGTATCTCTGCAACTAAGGAACCAAACTCATTATAGTTTTAGCTCAGATCATTTCATTTAAACAAGGCACCTCCATTTTCGTACAATGCCAATATCGTAATTGTATAACAACATTTGGTTTGTCTTGCTCCTCATTTCCTAGTCAAGGTTGAGCCCTGGCTAAACAGAGCGCCCTAAGGTGTAAGGTCTGGTGTTCCCTTTCTCAATGAATTGTTCTTTAGCTGAACTACCTCCACCTCTATCTTGCATTTGTATCCTAGCCATAATCTTTGTGTACTTGGTAATTTGCTATCTCGTTATTGACTTCATCAACCAAACCAGAGACAATGGTGCCCTTTCAGACTTAGATGATCGTAATTTTTCAAGGGTATCTCTCGACGAGTTACAAGAGATCCCTTGTTTCTACCATGAAGTAGATTCAGACTCAACCTGTGCGATATGTTTGGATAGTCTCCGGAATGCGCAACTTTGTAGAGCTTTTCCAGGCTGCAATCATGTCTTCKATGCTGACTGTCTTGATCCTTGGTTGGGCAAGAGGCCGACTTACCCGACTTGCCGGGCACCTTTTAAAGCTACCCACCGACTCTGATCTTCAAGAACTCCTTCAAAATCCAGTTATATATCCTCCAAATCCATAAGCCATTGTCATCTTACAAGTTAGTTTTCCTTTCTGATGTTTTGCCAATTATGATTTGCTCAGTTTTTCATCCGACTTTTTCATCATGCTATCATTTGGGAGAGGGTTATTTTCTCTTGGAAGTCAAAGGTAACTATTCTTCATCAATATCATAGAAAACTTAGGAATCAGTTTCTTGCTGTTACAGGGTARTGATATTCCAGCTGATTAGATTATTCAATAAGGAATAGTGTCGCAAATCACAAATAATTCAGCATACATTTCTGAGGAAGGAAGCCAAGGAGCAGATGCTTATTGATGAACCTCCATGATTTCAGGTGTGGTATTGAGCTCAATAACTAGTTGAGCGATCCTATCTCCAACCTTAACTTCAAAGTCAATGTCGGAATGATTGAACAAGATCACAAAAACTGGGTTTTTATCAGCATCCACCACACCACCTCCCACATCAATCGAATGTTCCCATGCCAAACCCGATCGTGCAGCTGCAAGGAAACGACTAAACCTATGACCATTCATTTCTAATACTTCAAATGAGGAAATCATTTCCGATAAGGGAGAAACCCTAACCAATTCGACCATAGGCTCCAAGAGGAATGTCAATGATCAAATCTGTAGAAATCTTGGCCTTGCCTCTGGCTGGCACTGTTGTGTGCATTGCACTACCAAAGAGTAAACAAATATTTGGTCAGTAATCGACATACTACAGCAGATTCAACAGCAATGACTTATGGTATCACACCTAAAAAGATCGTAGCCAGCCGCATATGGAAACATCCTTCTAGGTAGAATAGCTCTGTCTGAAAGCCTTCGAACTTGCAAGAGTGGCATGTAGTTCTTGAGAGTTTCAGATAATCCAATTTGGTCAGACATCTTCGCCTCTGATAGGGTTTTTCACAATGAGTGATTTCGATAGTCTCTTCTGTTATTGTGAAACTTAAGGATGAAAAGAAAATTTGATCAATGGGTTTGGTGACTGCCGCCTTGACTATATACAGAGAAGAGCAGCAGAAAGTCCCAACCTTCATGATACAGCTMTTTCTTTTCTTGTCTTTTGTTATTTGTCAAAGATCATTCTTTCTTAAAATAATGATAGTTGAATAGTTTCCTCGTAATTGAAATTTGTTTTTAATTAAAAAAGAAATGATTGAAATGCAAATAGATTACAGAAAAGGGCACCATTCCAGTACCATGTTTGACAAAATTAGAGCTTGCCCCGGCAAGCCCTTTCACCTCAGGCACCCCAAAAGTTACAACCATCCGCCGACTAATAATACAAAGCATATTATCAATTCATCCTAAAACTGAGATGGCAGCYCAGAGCTTCAAACGCCAGTGGATCCGAACCCACCAGATCCCCTCACGGTTGCGTCAAGATCATCAACCTCCTCGACCTCGGGAGTCACGATTTTCTCAATTATCAGCTGGGCAATTCTATCACCGGTCTTGACTTCGAAATCCACTTCAGAATGGTTGAACAAAATCACCCCGACTGGACCCCGGTAGTCTGCATCGATTACTCCAGCACCTACGTCTATTGAATGCTTCCATGCCAAGCCAGATCGTGGCGCTATCATTGGATAAAAGCGATTAGTAAACRATGATAATGTTTCTAATGATTTATTATCAGAAATCAGTAATATGCGAGAGAGTAAATTACCAATACGCGCATAGGTTCCTTCAGGAACGGCGATGCTTAAATCGATGGGAATGAAAGCTTTACCTCTGGCTGGTACTTTTGTTTCAGCAGCGCTGTGCACAAAACAAAAACCCCACTCAATCTTTCATACTTTTCCCAGAATATCAAATGGTAATGCCATCAACAAACTATTTGATATTCTCTTCACACCACTGTGGTGCAAGATTTCACAGATTGACAGAAATCAAGATTTAGTTACCTAGAGAGATCGTAACCAGCAGAGAGAGGAGAAGCTCTTGAGGGCAAAACTGCTTTATCAGAAAGCTTCTTGACTCGGAAAAATGGGGCGGGTGCTCGGCAGATGCCATTTTCATGGTGGATTTTTTGGATTTTGGGGGTGGGTTCTTTTACTTCAGGACTGCTGTGGTTTTGGTGATTCACTTCTGGGGCCATATCGAAGAAGAAAGCAAGAGTTCGAGGAGACTTGATTCCGGAATTTGCCTTTAGAGGACGAACTTCGAATACCTTGAAGGGAAATTGAAGAGATGGGTGGTGATTATATGGAGGAAAAATGCCCCGGAWAACGGAATTTGCTATGATGGCGCCAAGGATTCCCGCCATTTCGAATCAGTTTATGGAGCGGGTTTCAAATGAATCCCTAGGTTTGGGTTCATGTAATTATAGTATCCGACTTATTATTCTTTAATTGTTTTTCCTTTGTCTTTGGGAAAAATTAAAAATAAAAATAACCCCAAAGAAAATAATAGCATTATTTGTTGGTCAAAGAAAATTTTCAATAGTAAGTATTTCCATGGACTACAATCGGAAAAA